>JALIZH010014624.1:47500-332500 GCA_030522465.1 Rhipicephalus appendiculatus
TGGTCAATTTCGCCGCGAGCTCTACGCGTTGTGAACATTTGGAAGCGCATTCCAAGCAACGCATGTCGATGCTCGCGCCACATTGATGGACATGCATACATTAATCAACAATTTATGCTTGTAGTGCGTGGGCACAGCTCGCGTAATTCAGGCGAAAACTGCGCAGGTCATCTGACAGCGCTCATTCTGAAAGGTTTGAAAAGCACATTTGAAGACCGCATTTATCGCACGTTGCGTGCAACGAGTATACCTAAGCGCCAGTATACGGTCTATAAGGGGAGCCGAAAGTCTCACGACCTTCGTCCCACTTTCTCAGGTTCGGTTGGAGGCCGTTTGAACCACCGTTTTCCCCTTGCCTACGTGTATTTGTCACTGGCACATTACCTTGTTCTCGAATACGCATGATCAGCTGTACCACAGCACGCTCGCAGACTAGGCACTCTTCATACTGCTAAGAAACGTTCAGTCATCAGCTTACATATGAAGTTTCCAATGAATATCCGACGAAATGTGCGCCCAAAGACCGCACACATTGTTCACAAACTTTTCTCTTTAATAAAGCTCTAGTGAAAAGGTGTTTAACCCTTTCGACATTTCTGATCCCTCATCTTGTGGCTCACCACTTACTAATTCGAGCATGTTGCACTGGACTGTGCCCGCAGTACGCGCACCAACCAGTCTGGTATGGTGCGGCAGGCTCATTGTTCCCGGCGCGGCAAAACCCATCGCACTCGCATTGCGGCGCGTTACATTGCCCTCGATACACAGCGCAAAGCGCGCAACCGACGCAGTTTTGCGCTTTCCAAGTATACGTTGACAAGCAGGTGATCTTGTGAAGGTTACCGAACTCAAAGCTCTGTCACCTGCACGTCTCGTGATGGAGCGGCCGCGCGGCGAACACGAAACTTCTCAGCTTCCGCTGGCTTCCGCTGGCTTCCGCGGTTCTCGTCTGTCCGTTTTTTTGTTTTTTTTTTCCCCTTCACGCGCGCGCGCCGGGCGAGCGCGGAGCGCGTCTCAATTCTTCTTTCTTTTTTTTTTTTCGTTCAAGCGCATGCGTGGTGCAGTTGTTTCCGATAGTTTCCGACGCTTCGCCGCGCCGTCGGCGCCGTGTTGGCCGTGTTCCCCGCCGCCGCTCCGCTCGCGGATCGGCCTGCGGGGCCGTATGCGGACTTCGGCCGCTTATCAGCGATTGTTTATAGCCGGCACTCCTCAAGTTCGAGGCCGCCTGAAGAGAGTAACGTATACTTCTCTTTGCCGGGCTGTCCATAGCCGTGATAATAAACAGTACGTCGAAGGATGCCGCCTATATCGAGGCTGTTATCCAGGACCGTACTGAGAGTGTACAGCTCCTAGAGAGGACAGCTCTCAGCAGCCTTAGCACGCCTCGATGACCAGCCGCTTTCCGAACAATCAATTTTGGAGTGCCGGAACGTTCGAGCTTCCAGCCGGAAGGCGACAAAGGCGTTGCTGAAGTTTCTGCGGTCAACTGGACTCGCTAAACGGCTATGACACTCCTGTGCTCGAGAGAGAGAGAGAGAGAGTGTGTGTGTGTGTGTGTGTGTGTGTGTGTGTGTGTGTGTGTGTGTGTGTGTGTGTGTGTGTGTGTGTGTGTGTGCGTGCGTGCGTGCGTGTGTGCGTGCGTGCGTGTGTGCGTGTGCGTGCGTGCGTGCGTGCGTGCGTGTGCGTGCGTGCGTGCGTGTGCGCGCGCGCGCGCGCGCACGCAGTTTATTTTATTTTTTCTTTCTTTCAATATATTTCCTTTTTTTATACATTTTCACACTTTCTTTCCTTCCTTACCTTCCTATTCCCCCCTTACCCCTTCCCCAGTGCAGGGTAGCAGACCGAAAATTTTCTTCAGGTTAACCTCCCTGCCTTTCACTTGAAAGGCAGGGAGGGGTCAACCTATGGTTTCAACGAGCCCTTATGTATGTTCGTACGTGTGTTTGTACAATTATGCTTCGTTAATTTTCTCGTTAATGTCTGGTTATGTCTCGGGCCTGCCGTAGAGGTATAGGGGCGAAACTTTGATGTTGCCCAGATGATGGCAAGGCACTCCTTTTCTGTTGTGGAATAGTTGGCTTCCTCCTTGGATAGCGATCGGCTAGCATAACTGATGACCCCTTCCACTTCGTGAGTCCTCTGCATAAGTACGGCGCCGAGTCGCTGCTTGCGTCGGTGTGGATTTCCGTATCTGCGTATTCGTTGAAATGCGCAAGTATCGGTGGCGTCTGCAGGCGTCGTTTGAGTTCTTGAAATGCTTCAACTTGCGCCGTTTCCCATTTGAATTCCAAGTCGGTCTTCGTGAGGCACGTTAGTGGCTAAGCGATCCGCGAAAATTCCTTGACGAGACGTCTGTAATACGCGCGCAAGCCGAGAAATCGGCGTACGGCCTTCTTGTCGGTGGGCGGCGGGTGTTGACTCCGACTTCGCCTCGTGACGCGGCCGGCCAGTGATTTCTCGCGTTTCTCACAATGGACCGTATCATGGAGGTCCTATTCGAAAGGCGGAGTCAAGTATACGCAAGTCCGTCACGCAAGGCATCGCAAACGTCGAAGGTCTTTTGCATTTGGAATGCCCATCAATAAGTGAGTTGCGAAATATTCACCGAATTTAGGCAAACCAGTATGAGCTTCTCAGAGGAATTGATAAGGAGATAGAAGACACAGTCTACATTAATCATTTGGAAGCGGAGATGAAGGAAGCCGACGTTTATGAGCACCAGATTATTCTAGCAAGGGTCAGAGCACAATATAAGATCGCGGACACAGCTCGGCAGGCTCACTTGGACTCAATAAGACAACTTATTAGAACGGAAGTGCAGAGGAAGAATACTCTCTCCGTCCATGTCACCACAATCCAGCCACCATGTCTTCAACAGTAACCCTGTCGCGCAGGAGCTAGACGAGTCGACATCACGATAAATTGCTGAACCTGCGGGAAGCCGACCAATCAACTGCAGAAAAGACCATTCGAGAAACCCGCACAGAAGAACAACCGCCTTTTCGAGATACATGGTCCACGCCTTAAGAACTCTCGTCGGCGTGCACTACGCATGAAGCTAATGACAGGACACCTGCAACAACTCAGGTGTTAGTGGTGGAATATATTTCTGTGATCGGAAAGCGGGAAGCTTTTGAAAATTCTGCACACGATCCACCAGATCTTGAAGGTGAGTGCACGCCGAAGACGACAGCTCCAGACCTAATGATGTACCCGCCACCAGTGTTCAGTACTTTTTTTTTCCTCACAAAACTTCTCCAAATAGCTTGCCCCACATAAAAAAAATCCTCCTATAGGGCCTTGAAAGTCCTTGAATATCCTTGAATTTGCTCCTTTGAAACCTGTACGAACCCTGCAACTATTTTTGAAAATAAAAAGCTGCTACAATGAGATGATGTGGCATAATACACCTTTCGTGTATTTATACCGTGTTGTGTGCGCCTGCGCCCAAGGTTGCCTGCGCCTATCTCATGGGTGGCTTGTCCAGGCGTAATTACTCTCTCGATGCACGAGCCAAGCCAAGTCACCGAAAACGTCACTACGCATATGAACGGCCGCGCCGAGTAGCAGTGCGCGCCATTTCTGAGACGAAGTGTAGGTAGGAAAATTATGTCGCTCAAAAATCTTAGCGACCTGCAAACTGCGTGCATGGTTGCATGAGCACGTTGAAAAGTGGCTCAAGAGGCGCTGACGAGCATGGTATCATTACGTCACGCGAAGGCAGCGCCGCTTTAATGCATACTACTAACGCAGGCCTATGTGTACATTTTTATGGAGTAATATCTTTTAATATAAAGAAACGAACAATATTTCAGTACCAACAAAAAGATCCTCAACCGCCTACAGCAATCAACAGTCACGTGACAGGGTAAATCGATTCGTTCATGTATTTGCCACCAGAGGCGCCAATGGTCATTTTTCGCGTCTTTCGATGAAGAAATAAAAATATAAATCCACCTCTCACGGAAAAAACAGGGTTGGTTTGAGTCAGTGCGACGCACAATCTTTCCATCAGTGGAGTCATCTCAGTTCATGTTCTGGGCAGTTGTCGGTCCCTTTAAAAAAAAACTTCCCCATCTCCCGCTAAAGGGAACCATGTGTGGATGCGAAGCAGCGGGGAGATAATTAGCTTGAGCGGGAGGAACGTCGCCGCTCTCGTTTCACGGCAGCGGTCCGGGCGCTCATCGCGGCGCTGCACAGGAGAGAGAATGAGGCGCGCGCGCTCCGTCATTTTCATACCGCGGAACTACCGTGGCGCCCCCCAGCGGAGTATGCAGCTGTCGCACCACCTGTCGTGCGCGCCGCTCCGTAGAGGATTCCTAGAGGAGAGAACGGGGGGGGGGACCGTAGGAGAGAGAGAGGGGGGGAGGGGACGCGCATGCGCTGTGGGGGTGTGGGACGCGGGGGGCCGCTCCGTAGAGTAGAGGATTCCTAGAGGAGAGAGGGGAGAGGACGCGCATGCGCTGTGGGACACGGGCGCCGCTCCGTAGAGTAGAGGATTCCTAGAGTAGAGAAAGGGGGGGAGCGTAGGAGAGGAGAGATAGGGGGGAGGGGACGCGCATGCGCTGTGGGGGGGTGTGGGACGCGGGGGGCCGCTCCGTAGAGTAGAGGATTCCTAGAGGAGAGAAAGGGGGTGAGCGTAGGAGAGGAAAGAGAGGGGGGAGGGGACGCGCATGCGCTGTGGTGGTGTGGGACGCGGGACGCGGAAATGAGGGACGGAGTAAGCTCCCTCCAAACACATGCAAGCAAGTAGAGGTGTGCACGGGCTCCGGGTAGCCCGAAAGCCCGAGCCCGGCCCGGCCCGGCCCGGCCCGGCCCGGCCCGCGGGCCGGGCTCCGGGTATGCCGACGTCTTCCCATCTCGGGCCCGGGCCGGGCTCGGGCTACTCATCTCGGGCATCGGGTGGGCCGGGCCAGGTCTAAAGCCCGTATCAAACCGAAAATAGAGACGTTGTGCCGGAATTGTTTTCTAGCACTTAGCGATGAGCACACAAGATCACCTTTGTGATTATTCATCCATGCAATCATCCTCCTGTCCTGCATCAAAGATACTAGACTTCTGGAAGAACAAAAAGTCTAATTATTCCAAGCTTGCTATGCTTGCGAAAAACATATTTGCGATTCCGGCTACCAGTGTGAGCAGCGAACGCAGTTCGACGGGATGTGTGATGCAGGAGCGCCGCAGTTCCCTGAAGTCCGAATCACTACACAGCTTGTTATTTTTACACAACTTGTAATCTATATGTATACACACTAACATGTGTCGTTTGCATGTGTTTAATTTTTATATGTTGAATAAAATGCCCCATGATCAAAAAGTGATATCTTGTCTCCGCAGCAAACTTTCATAGTGTCGGGCCGGACCGGGCCCGCGTTTGTGTTTTTGTACGTCGGGCCGGGCCGGACGGGCTCGAAGCCCTTTAGGGTCGGGCTCGGGCGGGCCTGCGACGCAGTCATTGGGCCCGGGCCGGGCTCGGGCTTGAAAATCAGGCCCGTGCACAGCTCTACAAGCAAGATCAAGGAATGGGGTCAACCTGGGTGACAGACACCACCTGCCTAGCCATTGCTAAGCAGCCTCTCTGTGCTCTCGGCCATGACTCTGATGACTGTGGTAGTGGTTGACGGCCTTCATATTACTACGGGGTGTTCTGGTTCGCATAATGGGTGCTTCCCTACTTCATGAAAGTGGCCGGACGCGGGACGCCGGACGCGGGAGGGACGCGGGACGTGAGAGGGACGGACATAGCCCCGAGCATATGATGCTTCGCATCTAAAAAGCGTTTTTTCTAGATAGAATTGGTGGAACATATATGTATGCACAACGTATGTGGACCAATCTTAAGAACTGAGTAAAGTACAAGCCCGGCCCGACCCGAGCCCGCCACCTCAAACCCGGGCCCGGCCCTAAGCCCACAGCTTCAGGCCCGAGCCCGGCCTGGGCCCGCCATGAAAACTGCTTTACCCGGCCCGGCCCAATGGCCGGGCCGAACCCGATTTCTCGGGTAGGCCCGAGCCCGTGCAGTGCTCTACCTCGTTCCAAGCCGCCGCGATCGCTGCAAGCTACCACATGATAAGCAATTAAGGCCAACGTTTTTAGATTAATCTAAAAACGTTGGCAAGGCGAAGCAGGTTGATCGGAATCTCAAGCGGAAACATTCTTTAGCTCCGCCAATGCGGTCCAACTAAAACACTCAACAGTCCAACACTTCTGTACACTCATCGAATGCATAGAAGCGCAGGACAAATTTCATTATATAACTAAGTGATTTGCTGTGTAGAAGTAATAATTTGCATCAGTTGATGGTTTCCCGCAGTGTGCAGCCGACATTGACCACTGCCGAAAGTGGGGGGGGTGGGGGGGGACTCCGCCCCCTAACTTTTCTCAGTAGGAGGGGGGGGGGGGGGGCTAGCGTTCATTTTGACCACCCCGGACGACAGGATTTTCACGTTATTCATGTCATGACCAGACAGTCATATTCCTCAAACCCTCTTCCAGACGTAGGCGGATAGATAGATAGATAGATAGATAGATAGATAGATAGATAGATAGATAGATAGATAGATAGATAGATAGATAGATAGATAGATAGATAGATAGATAGATAGATAGGTAGGTAGGTGGGTGGGTGGGTGGGTGGGTGGGTCGGTAGGTAGGTAGGTAGGTAGGTAGGTAGGTAGGTAGGTAGGTAGGTAGGTAGGTAGGTAGGTAGGTAGGTAGAGAGAGAGAGAGAATGATTTATTAGAAGGCAGAGAGGTCGGCCTGAGCTAGTTCGCTCTAGCCTGCTACTCTGCACAGGGGAAGAGGGACAAGGGGAAAAAAAAGAAGTGATGAAGGATGATGATGGGGAGAGAAACAGGTTATGCGTATATACAATGAACACACAGCATTGTGGCTTCGCTGGAGTCTAGCGTCCAGTCCTGTACTACTTAGGAAATCTATTACGGCTCTTATAGCAGTTGTTGATCTCGTCTGATCACACATTGCTAACAGAATGCCACTTTCATTTAGCGTTCCCGCACCAATTCCTGCCAGCGTTGAAGCTAGCGTTTTTCGTTGCGACACGTAAAGTGGGCAATCACAAAATATATGCGCCGTTGTTTCACACACTTGGCAGCGTTCACAGTTCGGGCTGTCCGCACGGCGGATGAGGTGTGCGTAGCGGCGAGTGAATGCAACACCCAGACGAATCCGGTGTAGTAAACTGGAGTTGCTGCGGTTGATTGTAGCTGGGAGGCGAAAAGTCATCTCAGGATCTATTTCTCGCAGACGCCTGCATCGATGATCTGGCCGAGACTAATAAGCCGTTGCGCACTCTCGCATGAGCGATCTCAATAAAGAGTTCACGTCACTTCTGGAGTACGGCACTTTCACGTCAATGGGGCCGTTATACATAGCAGCTCTTGCTTCAGCATCAGCAAGCTCATTGCCTGCCAGTCCACTGTGTCCAGGGATCCATTGCAATGTGATTGTGTGGCCATTCCTCTGCGTGAGGTCGAATGCTTCAATAATTTCTAAAGTTAATGCAAAATGTTGTCCGCTTTTTGCGCAAGAGTCAATGGCTTGCAATGCGGATTTTGAGTCAGAAAGTATCAACCATTTACGTGGTGTTTGGCCGGACACAAACTGGATGGCTTCCCATATTGCAACAAGTTCTGCAGCTGTCGAAGACGACTTATGGTCTAACTTGTACTTCCGAGAGGTACCCAAATGAGGGATCACAAAGGCCGCAGTCGAAGCGCATGAAGTCACAGATCCATCGGTGTATATGTGAACATAATCGCCGTATCGTTGAGCCAAATGTGCCAAAGACAGTTGTTTGAGGGCAGCAGAAGAAACATGACGCTTTTTCGTAATCCCAGGTATATGAGGGTACACCTGTGGTCTGTTGAGCGTCCACAGTGGCACTTCGGGATGACGGCAGGTGCGAAGTCTGAAGGAATGACGTGCCTATGTGTGTCTAAGCAACGTGAGTAGGCGCAGCCTGGTCGGTCCCTCTGTAGCAAAGACAAGGGATGGTTTGCGTGTCGGGTCAGCAGACGAAGGTGTACTCGAAGAGGCTCACAAGATAGGTAAACCTCTACGGGGTATGTACGTGACTCCTCTATGGTGCCAGAGGTTGATGTACACCTCGGTAGCCCAAGGCATGTTCGCAGGTAGGTAGGTAGGTAGGTAGGTAGGTAGGTAGCAGTGGCGTAGCCAGGAATTTTGTTCGGGAGGGGGGGGCTCACATGTCAACATTATATATATATATATATATATATATATATATATATATATATGAGAGGGATGCGTATTTGCTGCTCCCCATAGGTCGGCACTTTAAGGAAGTACTCACTCAAACTCACTCACCACAATTTTTTCAGCCTTCGCACTCACTCACGTTCACACTCACGTCCACTCACACTCATGAGTACTCACTCACGTTCAACACTCACCTCCACTCACACTCATGAGTACTCACTCACGTTCAACACTCACCTCCACTCACACTCATGAGTACTCACTCACGTTCACACTCACGTCCACTCACATTCATGAGTACTCACTCATACTCAACTCACCACGTTCAAATGAGTGTGAGTGAGTGTGAGTTGAGTGCACTCATGAGTGAGTGTGCCGAGCTCCATAGGTCGGCACTTTAAGTCACTCAGTCACTCAGCACAATTTTTTCAGACTTCGCACTCACTTACGTTCACACTCACGTCCACTCACACTCATGAGTACTCACTCACGTTCACACTCACGACCACTCACACTCATGAGTTCTCACTCGCGTTCACACTCACGTCCACTCACACGCATGAGTACTCACTCATACTCAACTCACCACGTTCAAATGAGTGTGAGTGAGTGTGAGTTGAGTGCACTCATGAGTGAGTGTGCCGAGCTATGCTGCTCCCGCATTTTAAATGTTGTCTTAGTTGCATGACGGCGCTGTTACAGCACAAAGTCTGTTAAAATCTGTGATCTAATGAAATGCCTAGTTTTTGTTTTCCTTTACACTTCTCGTCATTCCCAGCACCTCTCCGGTGAAACGTGCCCGCTTGCCATTGCGGAGGAAACAATTAAACGTCTTTTACATAGGGCTGCCCAAGTGAACTAACGAAAGTCTATGCAACTCTGGAAACGCAGTACATCCTTTGGGACCCATTCGCAAAAGTGAACGTTTTTTAAGTGGCATTCTAGTACTACCGAAACTTTACATTTCGCGCTTAATTCTACTGACATGACGTTGCTGCATCACACGTTTCCTGAGAAGCAGGCCCTCATAATTTTCCCCTCCAGCTGTTAACCTTGAACAATAGCTCCACCAGGATCGATCACGCGCCGCAATCGTCTTGTATTTTTGCATGATTACTGGAAATAAATCTTACGACGACTTTGGAATATGAAAGCTTCACGTGGGAAAGTTCGTATATTTACGTTATAATCACTAGGTCATTTAAGTTGAGTCATGTGAAGAAGCCATTTAGAAAACACAAATTTATTACTGAAGATATAAATTATAATAGAAAATATTGCACAAAATTTAAACCTGGCTATTTTTTTTCTGTGCATTTGCATGCTCCTGTATTTCCGCTCGTGGGTGGAGGTCCATCGACGTAATCGATCGAGCAGAATTTACTACAAACCTCGCAATTATCTTAGTTTCGAGAAGCTAATTGATCAAAATCTATTGAAACCGGTGATCGAATCAATTTTTCATGCTTTGTGCACATGTTTTTAACCCGCTATACTTCGCACTGTTAGAATAAGCTAGCCCGCGAAATATGCCAGCTTACTATTGAAGAACACAATAACGAAGATCAGCGTTACGTCTAGCAGACATACATACATATTTACCTTCTGGTAGTGCACATTCTAACGCAATACTACGTAAGTTTGTCTACCCGCCAGACAGTTTTGTTTACCTTTCCACCTGACGCCCAAAATATACTCCTACGGTTTCTTATTAGAAAGTGACACTAATAGCATTTATTTGCATGAAAACTAAGCAAGCGTTCACACTGATTGCGAACCTCAATAATGCGGGGTGCATGTATTGCTGAGATCAACTGCCGGTGAGCGAAATTATGACCTGCTTCTCCGACCGCAAACGAGTGACTAGAACCAGAAGTGAAATGTAAAATTTCCATTGAGATATAAACTATTTTATCTAAGACATCTGGGCGCCACCATCTTCGGCTGTTAAGTCGTTGTTTTCTTGTTTTTGTACATTGAGATGTTAATTAATAAGGCCATGAAACAGAGCCTCCTTGACTTAAGTGCTTGTTAAGGAACACAAGCGCTAGAAATTTTCGTAGTCCTCCACTACGAAGTGCCTGATAACCGTACCGTGGTTCTGGGCGCGTCAAACTGCACAAATTATTATTAGTAGTAGTATTGCATAACGCCGGCCTAATTAAGCTCAAAATAACAGCGCGGTAGAAATGGAACTATTCTAGCCAGATCTTACAAATGGGGCCCTTTTCTTATAAAAATGCCAAGTCCGCTTTAACTGAAACTGAAAAAAAAAACGCAGTTTTTTGCTACGGACAATATGGTCCGGTCAGCTCCAACATTTTTTTTCGCCAGTGCGCTCATGTCACCAAAATACCTCAAATCTATATTGCGGCTAAAATCTATGTAGCCTACTATCGTCAGTATTCCAGAGTAAATTTTGTATTTGTCTTTTAAAGATTGTAATATTTCATTTGGGCTTGACTTAGCTCGTAAAAGAAGTCTAAATCGCAGCAAATTACCGATATACTGAACTATACAGTATATCCTTGATATACTGTACTATACAAAGATATGCTATACTCTCCTAGCGTGCGCGCATGCTGCGGAAAGACGCATAGCGGATAATTTCCTCAACATCCTACTTCATTAGTATATGGTCACTAAGCTAAGTATATGGTCACTAAGCTACGCCCCAGGTAGGTAGGTAGGTAGCAGGGGCGTAGCCAGGGGAGGGGGGCTTATGGGGCTTCAGCTTCCTTCCCCCCCCCCCCCCCGAAATTTTTTCGTATTGTGATGTATCGCCGACCAAAAGAGTTAGCTGCGCCGGAAATCATCCTGGATTTTTTTCTAAAATTTCTTTTCGCAGTCGAAAAGACACTTCGGTGTGAACAATGCGGACCCCTGGTGATCCTGTATCTGGCTGTGTAGTGCATGATACCGTAAGAAATATTCTGCAAAAGAAGGCGTAGTGCCTTGTATTGCCATTTTAGCTGTGTCACCACGAAGGAGTAACTATTGTTGACACGCAGGACGCTCTGGATTAAGATATATGGAAGGGGCCTCCAACAAACCTCAACTAGCGGGCCGCAGTAACGGAATTTAGTCCCACAAGCACTCGGAGGACAGCGAAGATGGTGGATTCCGGGAGGGAAGAGGGGGGGGCAGAGAGTTTGAATCAAAATGTCACCAAACGTTGCCTTTTGCAAGAATAAAGAAATCCTTTCCTGCATGGGTCATTTCAGAAGGGTATTTGACGTCATGTCTCGGAAAACATATCGATACTGATTTTCAGAATGACTAAAATCTGGACGTCGATTGTGAAATATGGAGTTTTCGTTTGACGGTGATGTTGCAACTTATCATGAGCGCATGGGGTGCCTCGCAGAGACCACTCCCGTCTCTGTAGCTTGCCTGAACAAAAAGCTATTATACGTAGTAGGCGAGAAAATAATGCGAATACTATTTAGCAAAATCGCAAGGCTATTCTGTCTGGAGGCGTGGACCGCTAGCATGGCGTCCGCGGGCCGCGTGTTTTGTCCCGGCTATGCACTATATTCTTAGAACAAAAGGCATCTACTAATTTGGGCTGCTAGGGTACGCCGATCAGCGGGGCGTGCATTCCCCCAGTGGATAAGTAAGGGCCGGGGGGAGAGCACCCTTGATTTTAACTGACCACTCTGACCTAAAAGTTGCTTTGATGTATTCAGTGTTGCCAGTGAGCTGACATTTTAAGGTCAATCTCTGGAACACACCCAAATTTTTTCTCCCTGTCAGAGAAGCGAATCCACATCGACGACGCTGCTAAGCAGACTATAATGCACTAGCAATCCTGCTTTGCCAAAATTACTTCCTTCTAACGGTGATAGCGCTTCGAACAGCCCTCTTTCGGCCAAAGCATGATGACTGTCTTGTGCTATATATGTGGCTTTTTTTTTTTTCCTTAAAGAACCAAATCAGAAAAGGGTTAAATTTCACGGGAGCGTAAAACGTGCCAAAGTATATTTCTCTTTCATACGAATTGTAATCAAAATGGGACAATGCCTCATCGTAACGTGAACTCAAAAAAGGCAGTTTTGAATTTTAAAAAAATCTGCGAAATCCTTTATCGGCTTGGAGCAAACTGAGTCAGATCCATTAAATCACTGCTGCTTCAACAAACACGACCAAAACAACCAACGTGACCGGGTCCAATCTGTTTCATTTGGGTCCTAGTAGGTTTCCTATATTGCTTTCATTCGACAACCTTTGCGCTGCATATCATGGCCTTCTTTCACTCCAAGACGGTATATTTGAAATAGAAGACAACTGAAATGAAGGATACTGGGCATCACTTTATTCCTTGAAAAAGAAGTGATCCGACACGGCGTGAAATCAAATGAGCTAAGAAGAAGATGAAGAAGAGCTGAAACAGTTTTCAGGCTACAAACAAACAAATAAACTAACAAACAAACAAACAACCAAGCATTTTTCTGAAGGCCCTCAAGATGCCAAGAATTACAAAACGCTGCCGGCAGTCCAGAATGGTACGAATTTTCTCTGGTAGGACCACTCGCTCTACAAGTCTAGTTATCGTCGTTACGCCAATGCAACAAAAGTCGGCACCGACGGATGCACAAGCATGGTGTTAATCTTGTCGCAAAATATTGCTGCATCGTTAATTTGCTGCGATTTGCACTTCTTTTACGAGCTAAGTCAAGCCCAAATGAAATGTTACAATCTCTAACAGCCGAATACAAATCTTACTAATACTGACGATAGTAGGCTACATAGATTTTAGCCGCAATATAGATTTGAGGTATTTTGGTGACATGAGCGCACTGGCGAAAATATGGAGCTGGCCCGATCATATTGTCCCTAGCAAAAAACTGCGTTTTTTTTTTCAGTTTCAGTTAAAGCGGACTTGGCTTTTTTAGAATAAAAGCGCCACATATTTATGATCTGGCTAGAATAGTTCCATTTTTACCGCGCTGTTATTTCGAGCTTAGTTAGCCCGGCGTTTTGTAATACTACTAATAATAATAATTTGTGGAGTTTGACGCGCCCAGAACCACGGTATGGTTATCAGGCACTTCGTAGTGGAGGACTACGAAAATTTCTGCCGCTTGTGTTCCTTAACAAGCGCTTAAATCAAGGAGGTTCGCGCACATATATACAGTGGCCTGAAGCATTTCGTCTCCATAAAAATGCCACCGCAGCGGCCGGGATAGAACCCACATCATTCGCGTGAGCAGTCGAGCACCGTAACTACTGTACCACCGCGGTGGCTTGCGCTCTGAAAATTTTGTTTGCTTTGTATTTTTTTTGTCTTTTATAAATGCAAGTATCACGAGGTCAACAAAAATCTATATTTAATTTGTATTCCATAGAACCACAGCTGTCTATGTGAGCTACGTTGTCTCGTGACTCAGTAGCGTAATGTTTTGGAATAAGTGGTGTTGAAAGGCGTAAAAAGTTAATATCTCATAAAGCACGTGATTGGATGTCTATACAACTCTGGAAACGAAGCAGTATGATAGGGGTCCAGGCCCGTAGCCAGGAATATTTTTTCGGGGGGGGGGGGGGGGGGCACTTGTTGAAAGCCGTCAAAAACACCCATTTTTATTATTTTTTCCTCAGTAAAACACCCCCCTTCCATCAGAATTTCGGGGGGGTGGGCCCGGGCCCCTAGCCCCACCCCCCACCACCCCTGGCTACGGGCCTGATAGGGGCTCATTCGCAAAACATCGCGTCGTCTAAGTAGCATCAGGTAACACCCTATATTCCTACGGAAATTTTACATTTCACTTCTGGTTCTAGTCACTCGTCTGCGGTCAGAGAAACAGGTCATAATTTCTCTAAGGCACGTTGCCGGGCTAGTTGGTTGGGATTCATGATTCATAAGACGTAGCGCATCATGACAGGGACATAGAAGAAAGACAACACACACACACAGCGCTAACTTGCAACTAATGGTTTTATTTGCAATCCCACATGTCTTTTATACAAAAAAAAATTAGGCAGATCCCAAGTACCCTGGGAATCGATGTTATGCGAAGCATGCGGTGGTAATGTGAGTGGGTTGTAATTTTTTCATAGAGCGAATGGTTACGAAATGACGCTGAAGATATCTACTAATATCGAACGCACAGACATATGTTGAACAGTCACAAATGTTTCATATAACCAGTTGTTTACCATTGCGTAACGATGGCAACAGCAACATGGGTATTATCAACACCAGAAGTGGGAAGCTGATATGTAGCCCTTGTGCTTGCGAGGATGGTAGCCTTGGAGAGTGCTACGTAAACCAACTACAGTGGATGGCGCTTAAAGGAGCACTGACACAAAATTTCGAAGGCGAGATAATGAGCGAGATAGATTTATGTGGAGACGTACACAACATCTACGAAATATCAAGGGCAAATATAGCCTAGAACATATTTAAAATCAATTTTAAAGTGCATGCCGCGCGACTGAGCGAGATGCGGAGGCCCCCGTGACGCCGACATCAACGGAGTGGCAATGTAAACAAACCTACGTCACGAGTTTGTGTTGGCTGGTTGCTGGCACACGCCTTACGCTTGCGCTGCCTGCGATTCCTTCCTCCTTGCCTGCGGCTTTGAGTGTGCTGGCTGTGCTGGCTGTCAGTGCGGCGCCCGCTCGCGCGCGTGGCGCCACGCCACAGTTTTGCGTGGTCACGTGGCCAGCTGCGTTTATCTTGCCACCGGAACTGCTCCTGCCTAGCTCGGTGCTCTTTGAAACCGAAACTGCGACTGGGCGCTCTAAAAACGGCTCTAAATAAGTAACCGTCGCGCACTCGCGCAAACCAGGTTTCCAGCCGTGATAAGTGTGTCATAAGCTACCTATTGTAACAAAAAAAAAAAACAAGGTGCGAAATTTTTGTGTCAGTGCTCCTTTAAGTATACAACTGACGTTAACCCGACATGACTCCTTTATCATAGGAGTACATATGCAATGTTTTTAAAATCAAAGAGCCAGCACTGCAGTTACAATTGACGTTTCACTAACATTACGCTTGCATAGGGTCTTTTTACAAAGCAGTTTCGAGACCTGACGTGGCTCTGTGGTAGAATACTTGATTGCCACGCAGAATGCTTGGGTTCGATTCCTGTTGGGCTCTGGTTTCTATTCTTTGCATTCGTCGTGTCAACGCCGCCGATGTCAGTTTTTCTTAACGCTTTCGCATTTAAACGAGCAATGTTTGGCCTCGCCGTTCCTGGGTAGACATAAATTGTCGAACACCAGTGGCTCATACTCGCATACTGGGCCCGTGATTTACGGGTATGAGCCACACTTGTCTGAAGAAATGAGTTTGACGACGTACGCGACGGGATTTTCACGTCATTCAAGTCACGACCAGCCAGACATATTCGTCAAATTCTCTTACCCTCCCACACTAATTTTGGTCAACCTCAAGTTAAGGAGGTGATCACGAGAGGATCCATACGTAGGCGGCTAGATAGATAGATAGATACGTAGATAGAAACGCTCAAAGTGCTTGCAGTACGCAAAGAAATGCTTCGCATTTAAAACAGTAGATCCATAAAACCGAGGGAACAACATGTAAAGATACAGCACTGAGCTTGCACGTGTCATCACTAATCACAACATCTGCACCCGTCAACGTCAATGCGATGATTCTAGGTACTTCGTTTCCTTACCTGACAAAGCTAAAGAAGGCACACTGACACATTTTTCTTTCATTTTTTCGATTTCAAAGGCTTCAATTATTTCGCGCGTAGTTTTGCTGCTGGCCCTATTTAGAATGCGGGTGTTTTGAAACATTGGGGCGCAACCACACCTCTGACAATGAATTCCCAAGTGACCAGATACAGCTTTCTCTACATTGTACTGGTGCTCCCTAAGTCTTAAGTTCACGCACCTTCCAGTTTGACCTATGTGCACGCGTTCACATGTCAAAGGAATACAATACACAACGCCTTCACTGCAATTGACAGATTTTTCTCGGTGCTTGATCATGCATTCCCGTTTCCCGCTACTGTCTGCATTAATTTTTTTGCACATCCCTTGTAATCGTTCGGGTGCAGAAAACACCACGTCCGCACCGGCATTTCTTGCTATCCTTCGCAAATTATGCGAGATGGCGTGCATGTAGGGCACTACAGCATAGACGGAGAGTTTTCATTTTGCCGGAGGGTGCGGGGCCCGGCTTGCTCTTCTTCTACATTGTTCTCCCTGTCGCTTGTATATATATATATATATATATATATATATATATATATATATATATATATATATATATATATATATATATATATATATATATCGAGAGAGAGAGAGCATGTCCGCCTCCTAAATTAAAGAATATAATGGAAGACTTTAATACCACTTTATTCTCTTTGGCGCCTACACCGCGATATCAGTATGAATCAGTATGAATATTGTGATGACTCCCGATTTATTTTTCAACTTACACAAAGACATCCATCCTCCGAATAATTCTCAGGTGGCAGAAAATACCACTATAGAACACTAAGAGGTTGCCTCAGTTGTTTGTTAACACAACATATTCTGCACATACAGATATCTTTGCGGGGAATTATTAACCGAGTGTTTCACTTGTCACTGGTCCATGATCGGAATTTTAAAAGCCTGAAATGAAAAAGCGGGTATAAACAGCCCCCCTGTAAAATAAATAGCTGCAGACAGGAGGCCAAATGCTCGTTGTCAATGGACGGGGACCTAAGCCAAGCTCTTAAAAAATATCCCGTGAAGCCGTCCGGGGGGGGGGGGGGGCGAGCCCCCAGCCCCCCCCTTCCCGTACTCTCCGCCTATGCACTACAGCAACCTTGGCTGCTTTAGTGGAGGCTGCCTGTTCCCTGGCGTTTGCCCTTCACTTCCTGCTCACATCTTCGGCGACGAAAATTTCGCTCACCGGCAGTTCATCTCAGCAATACATGCACCACGCATTATTAAGGTTCGCAATCAGTGTGAACGCTTGCTTAGTTCTGATGCAAATAAATGCTATTAGTTGCACTTTCTAACAAGAAAGCGTAGCAGTATATTTTTAGTGTGACGTCAGGTGGGAGGGTGGATAAAATTGTCTGGCGGGTAGACAAACTTACGTAGTATTGCGTTAGAATGTGCACTACCGGAAGGTAAACTTGATCACCGTGTCTATGACAAAGCTCATATATGTATGATGTATGTAAGTCTGCTAGACGTAACGCTGCTCTTCGTTATTGTTTTCTTCAATAGTAAGCTGGCAGATTTCGTGGGCGAGCTTATTCTAACAGTGCGAAGTAGCGGGTAAAAAACATGCGCACACAGCATGAAAAATTTGTTCGATCACCGTTTTCAACAGATTTAGACCAATTAGCTTCTCGAAACTAAGATAATTGTGACGTTTGTAGTGAATTCCGCTCGATCAATTATGTAGATGGATCTCCAAGCATGAACGGAAAAACAGGAGCATGCAAATACACAGCAAAATATAGCCAGGTTTTAATTTAGTGCATTATTTTCTATTATAATTTATATCTTCAGTAATAAATTTGTGTTTTCTACATGGCTTCTTCACAAGACTCAACTTAAATGATCTAGTGATTGTAACGTAAATATACGAACTTTCCCACACGAAGCTTTCATATGCCAAAGTCGCAGTAAGGTTTATTTCCAGTAATCATGCAAAAATACAAGACGATTGCGGTGCGTGATAGATCCTGGTGGAACTATTGTTCAAGGTGAACAGCTGGAGAGGAAAATTATGAGGGCCTTCTTGTCAGGAAACATGTGATGCAGCAACGTCATGTCAGTAGAATTAAGCGCGAAATGTAAAGTTTCCGCAGTACTAGAATGCCACTTAAACAACGTTCACTTTTGCGAATGGGTCCCAAAGAATGTACTGCGTTTCCAGAGTTGCATAGACTTCCGTTAGTTCACGTGGGCAGCCCTATGTAAAAGACTTTTAATTGTTTCCTCCGCAATGGCAAGCGGGCACGTTTCACCAGACAGGTGCTGTGAACGATGAGAAGTGTAAAGGAAATCAAAAACTATGCATCTTATTAGATCACAGTGTTTAACAGACTTTGTGCTGTAACAGAGCCATCATGCAACTAAGACAACATTTAAAATGTTGGAGAAGCAAATATGCACCTCTCTCCCATATACATATATATATATATATATATATATATATATATATATATATATATATATATATATATTGTTGACATGTGAGACCCCCCCCCCCCCCGAACAAAATTCCTGGCTACGCCACTGGTAGGTAGGTAGGTAGACGCCACGGGCGATAACCGTTTCCAAGTGCCCACCAAACATCACGCCGAGTAACGGTTGGTCTCTTCTCTTCTTCGTGGAGCGGATCCGCCGACAAGCTCCAGGATCTGCTCGTCGCTCACAGCCTCCGAAACTTTGGTCTTTTTTTTTTTTCCCCAGAACGCCGATGCTTCTTTGACTTAATTTTTTTTTCTTTCTTTCTTCGAGCTGTTGAAAAACTTCACTAAGTGCCGCTAGTGGAAGGTCATCTATCACATAGTCCTCTTCGATAGCAGACCCTGGAATGTTCCGTGCATACAGGCGCGGAACTCTATATGCTTTCGAAATTTTTTTGCTTTGTGGACCCGACTACATAATAACGAGACAAAATGTCTGTATTTACCCGTTCCCAAAATAGCTGTTCATATATAGTCAGCTGGACTGCGGGTTACAATAATAACTTGCCATAATAAGCAGAATTGCTTAGCGCGAGGTCGCCAAAATTTTCGTCCATATTGCGGAGTGTCCATATTGCGGGCTTCACATTAACGAGACATAACTGTATGCGCGCGTGTATACATAGACATGCAAAATTTTGAAATCTCTGGGGAGGGGTGAACCCTCCCCCCGAGATTACACTAAATTTTTATACTAATTCACTTCCTATGGTACCGAAGGTTTTTACAAAGTAAATCGCGTAAATTATTAGAAAACAACGCTGACGCTTGACTATCATGCATAGTTTTCAAAGACTTTACAGGGAATTAAATTTTGCAAAGCTTGCACGTTTTACAGTATCAGTAGGCATATGCTAATATCTGTGGCGCGATACACGTGGACCAGTCGGCATCATTCAAAAATTGGGGGGACCCTTAATCTTCGCCTTTAAGAGTTAAACGCGATAGCGATATCCTGTCCCTAGTGCCTATTTCAATCACTTAGTGCATACTTGCTACGCACCCACTATTAAGGGAATACGCGCAGTAAGGTGTGTGCCGTTTGTCAATGGGTGGACCGGCTTTAAACAACGAAATCGTTATGATAGTCACATATTCTGACGCCCGATGGCAATGTACGCTTGTACCACGCAATGTTCCTGGGATATTACATCTTATACTGCGACGCCTATATAAAGGACACTTGCGTTTGCGAAGCATGAAAGTTATTTTCACTGCATTTCCAAGCAGAGGAAGTTATTTTCACTGTATTTCCAAGCAGAGGCGTGGCTGTATGGTACAGCCATTTTTTAACTCTTGCCAGTACATTTTGCCCATGTCCAGCAGGATACATACTCCTGTAGAGTGGTACCGGTAAAACAAGGTCGACAAGGTCCTTGTACAGTCTTTTAGGGGCGAAGCTCCTTAGGGTGTGGGTCTGTCCCTCCTCTGTAGTTGTCGTAGTAGTAGTAGGTAGGTAGGTAGGTAGCCACGTGTAGTGGAATGTACCCACTCCACGTGATAAAGATGACGATGACGCAGTATAGTGGAATGTACCCACTACACGTGATAACGATGAAGTATAAGCGCGTTCCAGTATAATGGAATGTACCCACTCCACGTGATAAAGATGACGATGACGCAGTATAGTGGAATGTACCCACTACACGTGATAACGATGAAGTATAAGCGCGTTCCAGTATAGTGGATTGTACCCACTAAACGTGATAACGATGACGCTGATGACCATGAAGTATAAGCGCGTTCCAGACCACACATTCTCTTTCTACCATGGATGAAAACGATCGAGCTTCGCCCACTCATCATCATTCACTTCGTGGATATGGCGTGATTTTTTTCGTTTTACTCCCGCTAGATACTCGCTAGAAGAACGTGCCATTAGAAAATTGCATGCTCCAACAACTTCTCTTAAATAACCCTGAAGTGCCCCATGCACGTGATCCGAGGTGACAACGAGTGAAGGTAGAACTCTTCCAAGCCTCAGCTGAATAACTGCACGTAGAAACGGATCTCTTGTGTCTGTTTGTACCGTGGGGAACGGACTGCTTCCTCTGTCGTAAGCCTGAAACGATCGAACACGTATTTCTGCATTGTTGGAAAAAAGTGTTCTTTTGGGACATTCTGCAAAGAACTATCAAAAAAGATCTACCGCTAGATGCCTATGGGATCCGGTTTTTACCAGTTCATGAAGAAGATGGTGGAGTGCCTTACTGATGCTGTTATGTTCTCGGCCTCCACAGTATTTGGAAAAAGTACATGGCAGTTCGTCATGCCGATATCAATACAAAGCCTATTCGTGAATATTTCCGCCAAATGATCTCGAACTTTGTTGAAGATTGTAAAATTAGGGACCCAGCACCAGAGTGGCTCGGGAAACTTGAGCCACTTAAGGCCATAAAGGAATTCTAATGGCTATGTAAACTACACTGCTTCTTACCTCTGTCCCCGCTGTTTATGCACTGTAATATTACTGTATGATGTGCAAGTGAAAGTAATAAAGAGAAAAAAAAGAGGCGTGGCTGTGTGGTAGAACACCTGCTTGCCACGCAGACGGCGCGGGTTCGATCCTCACTTGCACCCGGAAATTTTCATTATTTATTTTATTTGCATCTTTCTCGATTTTTCGGTCACGGACAAGATGATTTTTCGCTCACAACCAACGACGCCGACGCCGTAATTTCTGCGAAACGAGCTCTTTAACGCTATCGCGTTAAAACGCGGTAAAGACCAAGAGAGTCGCCATTTGAAGGAAGGAAACAGGAGAACGGAAATGCAAGTTCGACAAGATTTGCGGTTCGGAAGGTTCAGTTCCCCCCCTCCCCCCAATTTTTTTCGGGCGGGGCAACTTCTTGATTTGAAGTGGGAGACGGGCCGGCAGATGTGGTCGAGCGTCATTTTGGCCTCTGTATGCCATGGCGAAAAAAAAATTTCGGGGGGGGGGGGGGGGGGGGCTCGGTGTGCCACCCCCTGGCTGGCTACGCCACTGCCCCCCACCCCCCGGAAATTTTTCAGTTTACGGTGTGTGCCACATGCCTGTGTTGAGCTGTGACAGGGTGTGTGGCATGGTTAATCAAGTATTTGAAGAAGAAAGGCCACGACAGCACGCGCGGATGGCGGGATGAAGTCATGGCCGAGCGATCGAAAAATGCGAGTTTCGCGGCAGCACAATTAAGATGGCACTCCGGCACGTTTCCAAATGTTCACACAAAAATTCATATCGTCCTATGTATATTGTATATTGAGACGGGGGGGGGGGGGGGCAAAGCCCCCCTCTCTCAATATACAATTTACATTTAGGACAATACATTCACATAATAGGAAGAGGGGGGGGGGGGGGGGCGCTACGACTCGGGGGGCGGGGGGCGCAAAGTCAGCCCCATACATTGACATAATAGGGAGAGGGGGGGCGCTGCGACGAACCTTCGCCCCCCCTGAAGGGGAACCGTGCATGCGCACGCCTATGATTGTAAATGTTCCTATTTCATTCGGTAATGTAAAGAAACTGAAGGGATGGATACTTCAGCGGCAGGTATTACTGATCAGCATCTTATTTACATGTCATGCTGCCCCTGAAGCGAGCTACTAGCAGCGATTCCGGAGCAGCCGATGGCTGCCGACGAAGTGTCACCTCAGGGTTCCCCGTAAGGGAACCCTGAGTAGTATGCGAAGCAGCCATGGGAGTTCTGTAAAGTTGCTCTTTATTCATCATCGTAGATGACTTCAAGCTCCAGAGAACGTTTCCCCTTGAGTATAACGGCTTTGTGGTCCGTAAAGTATAAAGTTAAGGGATCTTGCTGCAAAGGTTGTAGTTTAAAGTTTGAGAAGGCGATGTCTATGCACGTTCCCCTGATGGCAGTAGCGTTAGCCGCCTGATGCTCATGAAGGGCAAACGCGGAGCGATCAGCCGTTCCTCCACCGGGTTGAGCTCGGGCAGATGATCCTGTTTCTGCGGGTAGCGGTAGCCGTACGTCACGCTCATTGCGGGTACTTTGCCCGCCACCAACGAATCTTTGCACGTAGAGCAAACGGCGTACTCACTGTGATCATCGTCGGCGGCCAACTCCCGCTGCAGAACATGGCAGAACGGCGATGGCGTTGGCGCGGGACTGCTCGTTTCTTAATGCTGGCGATCATTGTGGTACTTTCCTGGCGTTATCACCACCGTCCCGGCACTTCCCGGTCACGAACGCCGCGCGCGTTATGAGCGTGACATAGCATTCTTGATAGGAATGTGCCGGGAGCCGGGTTTTCAAGAGAGGAAACGGGAGCAAGCCAGATGACGATTATTGTTGTGTAGCAGAAGTACTCCCAAAATACTCGACTTTTAGATGCGAAGCATCTTATGCTCGGGGCTATGTCCGTACCTCCCTCCCGCGTCCCACACCACCACAGCGCATGCGCGTCCTCTCCCCCCTCTTTCCTACGCTCACCCCCTTTCTCTACTCTAGGAATGCTCTACTCTACGGAGCGGCGCCCGCGTCCGACATCTCCACAGCGCACGCGCGTCCTCTCCCCCTCTCTCCTACGCTCACCCCCTTTCTCTACACTGGGAATACTTTACTCTACGGAGCCCGCGTCCCGCATCCCCACAGCGCATGCGCGTCCTCTCCCCCCTCTCCCCTACGGTCACCCCTTTCTCTCCTCTAGGAATCCTCTACTCTACGGAGCGGCTCCCGCGTCCCCACACCCCCACAGCGCACGCACGTCCCCTCTCTCTCCTCTCGCACGGTTCCCCCCGTTCTCTCCTCTAGGAATCCTCTACGGAGCGGCGCACACGACAGGTGGTGCGACAGCTGCATGCTCCGCTGGGAGCACCACGGTAGTTCCGTGGTATGAAAATGACGGAGCGCGCCTTATTCTCTCTCCTGTGCAGCGCCGCGATGAGCGCCCGGGCCGCTGCCGCGAAACGAGAGCGGCGACGTTTCTCCCGCTGCTTCGCATCCACACATGGTCCCCTTTAGCGGGAGATGGGGAAGCTTTTTTCTTAGTGTGTGGGTACATTGTGCTGCGCCGTGATGGCAGAAAGAGAATGTGTGGTCTGGAACGCGCTTATTCTTCATCGTCATCAGCGTCATCGCGTATAATGGTTACCTTTATAGTGAACTAGAATACTCATGCACTTCTAGTTCACTTCTAGTACTTCTAGTTCACTATAGTTATCTTGTATGTGCTGTGCCGTGATGGCAGCGTCATCGTCATCTGGCTACGGCGGCACAAAACGCTGGGGGGACAAGCCTCGTTCATAAGCTGCTTCGCATCTAAAAGTCTTGAGACTTAGGCCTATGCGGAGAGTGCACATTAAAGCAAAACACAGGGCGCCACGACTACTTTGGGACTCCAGGGCGAGCGCCGTTTCGCCTTCTTGCCCAAAGGCGGTTGGCAACACATGCCAAACGTGAACACTCGAGTGCTCCAATGTCAACGTTTAACGTGAACAGAGTGCCAGTATAGACGTTTTCAGAAACGGCTCCTTGGGCGCCGCCACAGTACTCTCTGGGCTGCGCTAAATAGGTGTGACCCCCCAAAAATGCACTGCCGAGGCTGTGACGTCAGCCATTGTACTCCCGCGCGCAGCCCAGCATGGCGGCGTTTTTTCTCGCCTGTGAAAAGGTCTATACATAGCGAAATAGTATTAAATGTCAATTATCCACATGAAAAAAATAAAGCGGAGAAATTTTGAGCAGCAGAAACACAGGACATCCAAAGATGAAAATTAATTCAGGCACTACCTTATGGACACCACGAGACGGATAGTATATATTAAATGACTGTATATCCCGTACAGTCATGGTGTACACAACTGCGTACACGGAACTTCGGAGGCGCGTCCACACGCCACTTGTTCCTTCAAATGGCCCGACACTTAGTGTCGGGCCATTTCATTGTACAGTGCCGTCCACTGTTAGGGTGAACGCGCGAGCGCGTGGCCGCGCTCCGCAGAGCGCCACTGCCGCCAGCGCGGCCGCGCATCAAAGAAAACCTGCGCAGGCGCGGAAGTGCCTGCGGGCGTGGCTTCGTGTCGTCTGCTACAGTGCTCGCACTCTTGGGCGCGCCGAACTTGTATTGCCGTGAAACAAACTTCGCTGACAGTGCCGTGTGTTTGCTGCAGCGAATACAAACTTTTCTTTTAGTGTCGCAACTTGGAGGCCGGGAGAACGCTACCAAAGTGCACTTCTTAACGAAAGTACTTTTAAAAAATACAGTTTCGTAGCTATGAACTGAAGGTAATCAAAAAGTTATTTTCGCGTAAGAAGTGTCAGCAAACTCTTTGTTTCTTAAGAATAATTCACAAGGCATTATTAGCACAAATATTTTCTTGTCGGATCTGCTGAGAATAGTGAGTATGGGAATTTCGCCAGCGTTTTTACAGGGAATGTTTTAAGGGGTGTTCTTTTGCTGTCTTGAACGCAGGCGTGCGACGGCGTTATTGATATCTTCCGAGAATGTATAAAACAGTTGGACTGTTTACTTCAAATCGTAGAGATCAAGAATTATAATGAAACTGCCTCACGTGTAATTCACTGAAATAGAACCTTCATTTACGTACTTTATAGGCACTAATATCTAGTTATATACGCTAATACGCACCGAATGTAGACGACATTTTACCGTAATGTCCGATGCAGCCGAAAACCCCGTGATTTCCTTCAGTTCTCTCGCGGTTGATGCAGGAGGGTCCTTCACAGCGGATATTATTGACTTGTCCTCATCTTCCGTATTCACCTTCACACAGCCCTTCCGGGGAGCATCCTTCGGTCCTGTAGGCGTGAACGATTCTGCTCACTTTTTGACGGCCACTCGTGATGCTCGAAATGGCCCTCTGTGAATATTTTTGAAGGCTTAGCTCAACAATACACCTTCTTTCTTCTTGAGGAATGCGTGACATCGCCTGAACACACACTCGCCCCAAAATGTTCGCAGGGAAAAGAACTCGGCTTCAACTGCAACCGCGTTTTTATGACCGGTAGAGCATGTGAAGAAACTGTATACAAAACAACTTTCATGTGATGGTTTCGGATGATAGTGTCGCGGTGGCACGGCCTGCTCTGCACTCTAGCAACACAATTGAGGGCGCAGAATATGTTTAATCTTGAGCTGGTCAAGCTCTAGCAGTGGTGGGACCGAATCCTGCATGGCCACAGTGGCCGCCTTTCGATGAAAGCGAAATGCTAAAGGTCCGTGTACTTAGATTCAAGTGCCCTTTCAAGAACACCAGATAATGAAAATTTTTGGAGCCTTCCACTACGACGTTGTTCATAATCATATCTTGATTTTGCGACGTGAAACCCCCCACAATTATTATTACAACTGTGAGCGTGATCACAATGTAAGATAAGAATTTCTGTAGCCGATATCCCAGCAGAAATGCGACTACGAGCATCCATTACGCTCACGGGGATAGCGGAAACGTAATAGAAGCCCTCGGTTTGCTAATACACCGATTCAAGAGAATGTGAAAATACGTTCATTTGTTTCCATACGTTCATTTTGCAGAAAATGCTATTCGGCGTCATCAATGTTTTCGGTGCCACGTCACTCCCTTTCTCCCCTCGCCTCAAAAGAAACATGAAAATCAAGTAATCTACAGGGCCGGACAGCTTGAAAATATGAGAACAAGCCATGAGTGTTCTTAACCTTAGGCAGCTAAAAAAAAAAAAGAAAAGAATCCAGCCAGCTCCAATACGCGAGCACTGCCGAAACAGCTATGCTTATGCCCGTCCATCGTCAGGCTATATCGCACTTCTATATTTTACAAGTGTTCCGTTCGTTGGCGTTTAGCTTCGGCCTCTCTTGCGCGAAAATCGTGGTTGGCTCGGCGACGACATGCCCGTTCTCGCGTCAACTCACGCAGGGTGGCTTCTTCATCGGGACAATGAGAAATGTTCGCCATCTTGAAAGCGGAAACTCCTGAACACTAACATCGACGCGCTTTTTTACACCTCCCTGTGCCTCACGGTCACCCCATCTTGGCGCGTTTCTCGAGGTTTCACTCCCCGACATCCTCCGCCCTTGCCTTCACCTCTCGCAGCACGCGCAACCCTCCCCTACCTACCCGAGGCTCACTCCCGCCACAATACAAGGCCACGTGATCAGCGCTACCACAACCCCGGACATGAAAAGCTCGACTAAGAACAGCTTCGCTGTTAAAAGCAACATATATGTGCCTGTATATCGAAGGGATAATCTTATTTCAGCCGATAAAGTGAAGTTCACTTGGCGTCTGACATGTCTCCAAGCGTCGACAAAAAAAAAAAAAAAAAAAAAAACAGGTTGTATTCGCTGCAGGAAACACACATCACTGTCAGCAAAGTTTGTTTCATGGCAATGCAAGCTCGGCGCGCCCAAGAGCGCGAGAAATGTAGCAGACGACACGAAGCCACGCCCGCAGGCACTGCCGCGCTTGCGCATGGTTTGCTTCGATGCGCGGCCGCGCTGGCGGCAGTGGCGCTTTGCGGAGCGCGGCCACGCGCTCGCGCGTTCACCCTAACAGTGGACGATACTGTACAACTTCATTGTGCTGCGTATTGCTGCAGAGGATCACTTTGCTGGAGACACTACCATGTTCGACGATCGTGCGATGTGTCGGATTCCAGGATCAATGTCGAGTATTTTTTTCTCCGCTCGAAACGAATATGTACAGCCAAAAAAGTCAGTTTCACCGCAAGGGTGAAGCAATGAATGCGATAGCAACAAATTGTAATGTTATACGAAGTGAGGCTGGCAGCTAACTCTTTTGGATCCGATCTCACGCAACTCTAGACAACGCTCGTTTAAGAGAATACGGCCGCTCCAGGGACACTCTGCTCACCACATTCTCTTCGAGTTGAGAGCGCAGCACGTGGAAGGGTATACCGGCCCCCCGCTGTCGGCCGCCGAGAAGGGGAGATAACGCGCGCGTCCGCGACGACCGCGCTCGTAAAATCGAAGGTCGCTCGAGGGACCCCCCCCCCCCCCCTCGCGTCTTTTCACGCTCACGAACGACGGGCGGGACCGGTTGAACAGTTGGGGGGGATCTTATCGCATGCGCCTCGGAGCGACGGAGACGGGCCGGCTCTGTGATCTCCGCTTCAGCAGCGTTCATCGCTCCCGCTCGCCAGCTATTACTCGCTGGTAGAACGTACGATGCGCAGGGGGCTCTTATCAATTTGGACTTCATACGCGACATGACGGCGACGGCAAAAACCCGTTGAGACTGTCCATATAATTGCTATCGCAATAAAAACAAACTGTGCATGCATTTAGTGCCTAATAGTTGATTCTTTTTATGCAAGTATTGAAGCTCACTGATGGCAGATTTATATAATTACACGCTAATTAACATTAATTACTGAAACTCACAAAATAAAAACATTCCTTCATTTTATTTCTTGGAATGTAATACTGAGTGCCTTGGAATTATGCCATGTGAATTTGACCTATTTGCAGACAGTGCATCATAATTCGCGACTGTAGGGGATATATATTCTTTAATACCCACACAATTGCCAATTGTTTTCCACATGAGAACTACATCAAACATTAACACCCTTATAGAAATCTCAAAAGTAGTAATTTGATTTTATAAACATGACAGTCTGCATGAGCATCACAATGGCCAAGAGTATATATAAATCAATGAGTCAGAAATGCACATTTGTTTTCGAAAATAATTTCACCTTTCAGCTTTTATTGACCTAAATATGCCACCTGAACTTCACCACCTTAATGACTCTAAGACAACCAAAGAGATGTTTCTCCACAGATGGGAAAGCAAGCCCTTACATTCAAGGTACACTGTTTCAAGCCAGTCACATCAGACATGAAAGTTCAGCTAACAAAGCTATAATGTACACAACTTTCCTTTTTTTACATTTTGTTTGAATACAATGCAATTTCACGTCTGATCATAAAACAAAATCAATCAGTCTTTTCAACATAATATACAACGTGCAGTCATAACTGCAGCCCCTATGCGACCTATACAAAAAGCAATACAGAGCTCACCATTGTACAGTTTTGAAACAGATCAAGGAGCAGAATACAAATCTATTTCAAAATTTGCGATAAAAACTGCAACTCTCACTAACTTCTGAGCAAACAAGCTTTAGTCTGTACAAAGCTTGCATGATTAGTATTTGGAATGTGGGGTCTACAACGAAAGGTACAAGATCACCAGAAAGCTCTACACAGAGGACATACAGCTATGTTCATTCAAAGCAGGCCCAGTTCTTATAAGGTTACAGTGAAAATTTCAACACCAATGTGGAAAGTTAAGCTACAAAAGCAAAAAAAAAAAAAATGGTGCCAACTTGCCCCATGCCAACAATAAAAATTAAAAATATCTGCCAAGTGCTTTATCACACATCACTCAAAGATTACATGCAAGTGATTTAAAATATATTCCAGAGCTGCAAAATTGCCACACACATTGCTTAAGCATCCCAGGATGCCAAAAAGAACATTTTCACACTTAATCATAGATGCAGTTGAGGAAAGGAAAAAGCACCTCTGGCATCCCACCTATTCTCGTACAACAGGAGAACATGCAACAGCTTGAATGAACACTTTCTGCCCTGTACATAGTATTCCACTTTACTCACAAACAGCAGCATCACCTTTGGTTGCAAGCACTTGTGAAAAACACTTGCACACAAAGTTTGCACTTGTCAACCTGATCTTTTCCTCACCTCCACAGTGACACCTATGCGGCAAGAGCTTCTCCCAGCAATGTGGTCTGAACCAGCAGTTCTTAGAGGGCACTTACAGAGCTGGTACCATCTAGATTATCATTACTGGCAGTATGGCTGGTAACCCTTGTTCGATCATGGGCGATCACTTCAGTTTGAAGGGCACATCCTTCTCTGCAATCAACAGGCCAGCCATGTGTTGACAATGTGCCAACCTTTCATGGTCAGATGAAGACACCATAACCATTAACTTGCTCAAGTAACCCTTAGGGTGCCTTAACGTTTGTAGTATATCACTGCTCTCGCGAAGCAGCCTTCCATCACTGGTTCAGCCAGTGCCATTGGAGAAGCCAGCCTAGCCTTTAAAATGTCGACTATACAACACGAGAAATGCAGTTCTGACAGACAGAGCAGCTTTTGGTAGCGCCAAGAAGCCAGGATCCATCCAGCTTGGGCACACACGCACTACCACATCAGGCAAGTCCAGTGCGTGGGACATTTATGTACACATGGGCCAGCAGGTCCTAAGAGGAAGCTGTCAGCTGAGATGTGGTTGCAAAGCTCGATGCAGGCCTCCTGTGCTCATAGTTGACTAGCCGCCGGCCTACGAGGTACCTGTGTAGCCAGGACACCACACACATGAGTACGGCACAACTAATTCACAGTCACTGCCTTGGCCTTACAGAAAACCTTGTAGGATAAAGCTTGAACTAAACAGAAGCGCTGACCGCCTTCACCTATATATGTATACTAAAAGTAATGCTTGACATATTTGGGAGAAGGTTAAGAACATCTACACAGGCATAGTTTATTTCTTGCACAGCAGAATTGAACTGCAACAACTTAACCTGTGATGAATTGAATAAAATAATAAAAAAGAAATGAGCAAGATAGCAATTTACGCCTCACAAGTTGCCATTTCATTAAACTTTTAAATTTACACAGAATGTCGCACAGGCAAACTACTGCACAAGTGCTTTGTTATCATTTATACTTACTTATCATTCTTGATGTGCTCATATAGTCGACAGAACTGGCGCACTTGAAACACCATGAATGCCATAAAGGCACAAAGCGCCAACAGAGAAGGGTAGATCCGTCGCAGAACCAGATTTTGTGTCTCCATACTGCTGCCTACAAAACAGAGAACATTCGCTTCAAATAGACAGTACACACCTACACTTACATACACCTGAAAGTAGGTGTATATAAGTGCAAACTCAACAACCACCTAATTATTAACATGTGAGCATGACAAGTCTCGAAGACAATAAACAGAAAGAAATAACCTGAATTTTGAACTATCTGCTTGATTGTAAAACATTTAACAGAGAAGTTGCAATTACAAAGTGCAAAAACAGATAGCTGGTCATTTTTTTTTTTCATAAGGTACAAGTACATGACCCAAGGTCAAATTTTTCAGAACTCAAAGTGTGAAAGATCTGACCGAAGTGCCCTGTGACAATACAATTAAGTGATGTTGGGTTTAGGTATGCGATATGACTTTTAAAAGCAATAGCTTCATGAAAAATCAATAAAGTATGATATGAATTCAAAATTTTATTTTGCTTCCCTGCCCGATCCCTGGTACAGTTTATTAAAAGTTTGTCTTTTATTTAAAACAAAAAATCATCCTTAAATGCTTCCGATTATCACAAACACCAACACACTGTCGGCCTACAAAAAAAAAAAAAGCAGGATACAGTGAGAATTGTTTATCTAAATGTTACACATTCATAGGTATTTCGTAAAAATTCAAAAAAAAAATTTTATAAAGATTGGCAAACGATTAACTTGTAGTTTTCACCAACACATTAAGATTAAATTTCTAACGTCCCAAAACTGCACAGTGGGATATGAGGGTTGGGATTATTTAACGTGTACATTCCATCTCTAGTGAAACACAACCATCTATGGTAGGAATCAACAACAATAATAATAATTATGAAAGGCGCCGAAGAGGAGGGGTCCGACCCCCGGGGTTCTTTAACGTGCACCTAAATCTAAGCCCACAGGCTTCCTGCATTCACTTCCAACGAAATGCAGCCACTACAACCACGAGTCGATCACACAAGCTTCGGGTCAGCAGCCAAGCATAATAGACACTAGACCACCGTGGCGGTTCAGGTAGGAATTAAATCTTTGATCCCATACTTAGTAGGAGGAAGTCTGGGCTACTGTGCCAACATGGTGGATGCTTTTAACTTTAGCAGAGTGTGACGTGGGGCGAGTTGGTGCATAGTTTAAAAAAATTTGGATGCTTTCAAATTGATTCGTAACATGAACTGCTAAGTTGAATGTGATCAAAATGCATTTAACCTTTTACACTTCATAAAAGGTCAAGTGCAATACTAAATTTCCATAAAGGGTTGAAAAATGCTGGACAGACTGCTGCCTTAGAACAAACGACTCAGAGTTTTTATTTGCAACCAATAGGGGGGGGGGGGGGGTAACTGAGCACCCAGCCCTGAATATGTACCGAATTGCTCAAATACGCAGCACATTCTGTTCCAATATGCACTTCAAGTCAATGGTTCGCCATCCTTTTAAAAAGCCCTTCTTAAGAGCCTTTTTTTACACAGCTGCCACCAGCCAGATGCTCCTGAAGGATGTGAGTAGAATACAGGAGTGCAAGAATATTGAAATTTTCTAATTTAGTTGAACAGGAATAAGAATATGAAAAAAAATATGAGTAAATTTGATGTCAGTGCTCCTTTAAGAGGGTATATGTCATAGTGTGCATATCTTCCTCCATAAACGGAACTCCTGTTAACTCTGGTCCCTTCACATCTTCATAACTCTGGTCCCTTCACATTTCACATCGCTCCATATTGCACTTTGGTTCATTTCCAGAGTTTATACCTCTAAGTGAAACCATTACATAAAAATAAATGGATGCTATACAAAGCGTCCTGCTACAGAACAATGCTGTCCAAAGAAAGGAAAGTGAACAGCTCTCATGTTAACATCAAAAAGGTGCAACCTTGCAAAGTAGTAGCGTATATGAAGCACTCTGCCCTTGATAGTAGAACAACAGGCAAGGGCCAACTGACCGAATGCGGGCACCAAGCTGGTGGCCAGTAGGTACGGTACAGCCAGAGCAAGGCCCAGCACCACCACCACAGGAACAACCAGATCCATAACTACCAGACGCAGGTTCAACTGTCGCACACCATCCTGGTACATCTGCACAATGGAACACACATTTGTCCAACTAACTGTGCTACATTTAGACACACTACTTGTTTCGTAAGACAGCACACAAGAAACCCTATTGTTGAACATGTACTGACTTGGCATCAATCAATTTGCCAAACCTTTTGGCGAAAACGCTGTCCCGGAATATGCCATTCATGGTCCAACTTTTCTTTCCCTTTGAACACTGGACAATTTTGAGCAATTTGGCACATCTCACTCATTGAAATAAGCAAAAATCACTGTATTCAGTTCAGGGCTTCTCCCAAGTTTCTGGTCATATAACAATATAGTAACTACGCTAATCTTCCAGCTATCAGAAAAAAGCACTTTTTATTACCCTACCGACAGCAGCTTCCACTGCACCCTTTCATGTTCATGGGTAGGGATGCGCTTTTTAAACTTGAATCACTGTTCGCATTTTTAAAAGATGTAAATAGTTTTCACTCCATATTTCGAGGCGATCCGTAGCACGACCTCTGTCCAGAGGTCGCTGCTGCGATGGCCACATTTAGGACAGCACCTGCCTAGCAGCCCTTGCGCTCAAGGGCGTTGACGAGGCAATCGTGCTAATGCCATGTCTCCATCAAAGTTTTACCACCACGAGCATTGCCATTCGTTTGCAGTTACACATTTCACGTCATCCCCATGATTTTAATACTTTTATGTTTTACCCGCCTTAGGGCGTGGAATTTTAGGCCCCTATACGTTACAACGAACACCACATTAACGAACATTTCAGATTAACGAACTTTTAAGAAATCCCGCGCCGACTGCCTATAGTTTCAATGTAAAAATATTTCACTACTACGAACTTCAGAATAACGAACATTTCAGAATAACGATCGTTATTTAATTCCCGTGTCATCTTAACAACACCTCAGTACTACGAACTTATATCCCCAAATACGAGGATTCTCAGATTTCAGTGCATCGGTCGTGGCAGTCGGAGCTGCAAGGTAGCAGACGACGCAGCGCAAAGAGCGGACGCCCTCCCGCAAAAACCTGAGATGGCGCGGGAGGAGAAAGACGCGGGCGGAGGGTTGCGGAGGCGACGACGCATCAGGTTTTGTAAGCGGAGTGCCGGGGAATATGGGCTCGGAAAACCTGAGACGGTGTGGGAGAAGAGCCAACGCTGAAGTGGAAGCAACGCGTTGGCTGAAGTGGGCATTTCTTTTTTTTTTTTCCTGCTTTTGCGGAGGCGACGACAACGCATCGCATTTTTCTTGCTTGCGTTATCAGTTGTTCGCGTGCTGTCACCCGTATCAGGCCTCTCCATCTTGTTTTTCTTCTGCGTATTTTATTGTGTTGGAAGTGCGTGCCGGCGTTCGTGTTGTCATGAGCTCAACAACTCCTCCTACGGCGAAGAAGCGGAAGCAGTTTTCTTTGGGTGAGAAAGTAGACATTCTTCGTGAAATAGAAGACGGGAAGAAACAAGCCGTCGTGGCTAAAGAACGTGGAGTGGCGCGGTCGACGATCGCCACGATTCTCAAAGAGAAGATCTTCAAGCACCAGCACGAATCTCAGCTTGCCCCATCAAGGAAGCGACTGCGGCTCGGCGATTTTCAGAATATTGACGCAGCAGTGCTCACTTGGTTTACAGACGTGAGAGCACAGAATGTACCCGTGTCATGGCACTGAAAAGCTGAAGCCTCTTGTGATCGGGAGGTTTTCGATGCCGTGCCAGTATCGGGCAAATCAGCGTGCCTGGATGACGCGCGAGCTGTTTTCCGAGTGGCTGCTGACGGTAGACGAAAAGATGAGGAAGGAGGGGCGGCACATTTTGATGATCGCTGACAACTGCTCGGCGCACATTGTGAACATTCGGCTTACTAATGTGCGTCTTGAGTTCCTGCCGCCGAACTGCACATCAATACTTCAGCCACTGGACCAAGGAATAATAAGGAGCGTGAAGTCGCACTTCCGGAAGCGCCTTGTTTAGTGGCTGCTCATAAACCTGCGCCTACAGCGCTCGACAGCCATCAACGTCCGAGAGGCTGCGGAAATGCTCACAGGTGCATGGTGGAGCGTCACATCCACCACCATTCAAAACTGCTGGAAGAAGGCCGGCCTGATAACAGATGGCCAACCACAAAGTGATGAACCGGCAGCGGAGGGAAGTTCCAGCGAGCTCTGGAGCGAGGTGGACGAGCAGCTAGCCGTCGATCCCTCAACCACATTTGACGACTATGTCGAGTGTGACGAGGCGACGTGGACATCAGCGGAGCTTACGACTGATGACATCCTGCAGAGCGTCCAGGGCACAGAGACTCAGGATGAGGATTGCAGCGATGACATGGACGACGATGTCACGGTAGCACCCGAAGATCGCGACGAGTCCGTGTCGGCCACAGATGCGTTGGACTACTTGAGCAAACTTCGCATATTCATAGAAAAAAGCGGCACAGCGACCGAAGCAGTGCATAAAAATGCGGACGGTCTAGAATCGTTCGTGATGCAGAGTTTGTGCTGCACCCGTCAAAAAAAGATCGCGGACTATTTCAAATAAACGTGCCTTGTCTGACGTTTACGTGTGCATTGTTGTGAGAAACGAGTTCCAGGACGTACCGTTGCAAAGGTAGGACGTTTGCGTTACTGAAATGCTATTGTTATGGTAAATTTTCGGGGTTTCACTATAACGACCTTTCAGAATAACGAACCTTTTTCCGCGGTCCCCTGAAGTTCGTTATACCGAGATTTCACTGTACAGCCACGTAACATTATCATAGTTCACATCCTTACATACCATCGTAAATCATGGTCCATTGTAACTCTTATTATTTTTTCATGGCGCTCTTTGGCCAAGCATGGCCCTTGCGCCATTAAAACCCACATATCATCATCATCATCATGCTAATCTTCAAAAATGTTTTTCTTTTTTTCTTTTATTGGGGCACATTTCTATTAAATTTTTTACAGCTTATGTATTTTGATGTGCTGCTTTCAAATAATGCAATTATTTTTCTAATGCAGTAATTAATTCTTAAAGTATCAAATACTTATTGTATATTTCGGAGTAAAATTCTCTTCTGAACCATGACAGTTACAAAGTAAATCAGCATACTATCACAATATAATCTGGAATGAGAACTGTATGCAATGAAACAAGAATGAATGGAATAAACTAGGCTTGTGCAAATATTAAATTTTAGTTTCAAAGCGAATTCGAAGCGAATATTGATTTGGTTCGAATAATTTCGAATCGTATTCCAATAGTACATATCGCATATTACAAAGAAAAATGAGCATATTTGCCATGACCCAACTAATCTGCACAATATATATATTTTTTTTAATTGAAACAAGGTATGTGCAAGTGTCATTATTTTTGGTTCAAAGGAAGTGGAAGCAACTTTGAATAGATGCAGAATTTGACTTTCGGTAGAGTGCAAGTGATAGCCTGTAAAATATGTTACATTTTAAAATTTACTATATTTACAGCATATAAGCCGGTATAACAAGCTTTTAAACTTCAAAAAGGAAGAATCGATGTGAGGGTAATACAGTCAAACCCGTTTATAACGAGCTTGAAAGTGCCGCGAAAAGTGGTCGTTATATCAGTAGTTCGTTGTATATGGACTGGCCCTTAAAAACGTGCACTTAGCGACCAAACCGGTTTTTTTTTTTTCTGTGTATTTTTATTACAAAGTGCTAACAACCCCCCCCGGTGACAAGTTAGGCCTTTTCGCGTGTTAAGCGAGGGCTGCTGTGCTCACGAGCATAGGTCGGCAAAACTTGTGGAGCTCACTCAGACTCACTCATGAAACATATTTTTCGCTTAGACCTCACTCGGACTCAGACTCACCAAACTTTTCCTGAGCCCGACTCACTCGGACTCACACTCACGAAAATTTTCCTCAACCCAACTCACTCGGACTCAAACTCACCAAAACATTACTCACCCGGACTCGCTCAGACTCAGACTCACGGCCCGATCTGAGACTGAGCAAGTCCAAGTGAGTCGACTCATGAGTGAGTTCGCCGACCTATGCTCACGAGTGAATTAAACCACGTTCGCAACGAACTCACGCCGCTCCACTGAGCCAACCATCCGCTGGCTAATTGAACCAATCATCCGCTGAACCAATTATCCCCTGGCAAGTACCGCCACGTGGAACCAATCATCCCTGCCTAACTGCGTACAGTACGTCGCTAACTCGGCTCTCGCCGTCGCATGCTGGACCGTTGGCGGTCTAATGTATGCGCGCGTTTGTGCGTTCTTCGCGCATGCTTTACTCCGGGTCATGCTCGGGTGCGGCAAGTAGCCTGTTCGTTCAATACGACGAAGACACGCATTTTGCAAGCGACCTCGCATGACGCGGCGGCGAACTTACAAACGGCAGCATGACGCGCCTGCACCGCCGTCACTCCGCGTGGTTTAAACACGCGCAGCCCAGCACATATCTGCAGATGACTGCGACAAAGTTGTCGGCGATGAGTCAAAATGGCACGTTCATCGCCATCCGCCACCTCGCCTTCGCTCTTTTCTGATGCTTATCAGTTAAGGCACCGCGCAAACGCGCAGAAGTCATTACAGTAAAAGCTCGTTAATTCGACTCTCGTTAATTCGGAAAATCGGTTCATTCGGACACGTCATCTGGTCCCTGTAAATATACGCATCACTCTATGAGACTGGGAGCTCGTTATTTCGGACAGATTTGACCGCAAATCAGATAATTCGGTGACTTTCGGGCCGCTGGCGAGACACGAAAACGAAAAAAGAATAATTCGGAACAAAAGCGAAGCTCAAACGCAGCATCGCCATGGACATCAATTATCGACTTGGCTTGACTTGAGACTGGTTGAACACTTTTTCTTAGCGTGTGGGTTCTTAGCGGTGCCATTTAAGGGGAGATGCTACTCGAAGACACTTTTTTTTTAATATTCGCCCTAGAGCAATGAAACTTGAGCTGCTTATAGAACTTTTTATGCTGATTTCAAATATATAATTAGATTTCTTGCAAGTTGCATACTTTTAGTTTTGCAACATGACAAAATGAAAAACTTAAGCTTTTTGCCCCCCCCTCTTTTCATAACTAAACTTCAATAATTTTTTACCATAGATAGTTCATAATGTTTCAAATAAAGTGTAGAATGCAAATAACTAACTAGGAAGTCCATACAAAATATGTACTAGACATGAAAAATTTTTACGTGGGAAGTTCATATTTCTCCTACCCGAGTAAAAGTTTACATAATGTTTTTAATTATATAATAAGAATATTGAAACTTAAACAAGATAATTGTATTTATCATACATTGGAAAATGTTTGGGCAAAATTTCATGCAGATCTGAGCACCAGAAGTACCCGAAAAAGGAGGGGCACATTGAAAAAAAATGACAAAATTTGTGTTTTGAGAAAAATGAGTTTTAAAGTCAAAATGGCAGGTTTATTTATCAAAGATTTCATTAAGTGCGATGAAATTTATACACAAGAAAGAACAATCCTCCTTGTAGAGGCCACTGCCATTAAAATGCGCCAGCACCTTAGGTTTGGCCCTCGCGGCTCTTTCGAGCTGACTCCTCGACAAGAGATTTCTTCTTCAGCGCACGCCGACGAGCCCTTGCTTCTCCTGTTAGTTTTTGAGACATTTTTTTCTGACGCGTGCTGTCCCGTGATGTGCCAAGAGCAACCAGATCGTGAGGCGGGATCACGCCAAGCTCTTCCAGAACACGTTCAAAACTGGAGTGCCCTCGATTGAACTCGTCGTCCTGTGATTTTTCTTCGTCTTCGAAGAGTCCGATCTTTTTCCGGGAGGCACTCACATATTCGAATGCCACGGCAAACTCGTCGGACGCATCGGCGTCACTGCCACTACACCTTGCGGCAGCAGACGATCTTTTCGTGGTTTGAGTGTTTCGCTTTGATTTGCGCCGGCGTCCTCGAAATTTGTGCGCCGAGTGAAACTTCACAGGCCGGTGACCGCGCTTACCACGGTTTTCTTCATCCATAACGGATAAGCACTCGAGAAAATCGTTGTTCAACTGCGCTGCTCGACGAGACACGGATCCTGCATGTAGACTTCACAGCACACACAGGCGCGCAGCGGCCAATGGCGGCCCCCGATCCGTACCACGTGATTTAAAAGCCAGTCGCGGCGCTCGAAAAGCGCGGCAAAAGCGTGCTTCTCTTTATTATTTATTGCGCCGCAGCAGCGCGGGAAACCGTCGTTATTTGAAGAGTGAGGCTCGGCTCTTCGCCCCATGCGGTCGACAATGGCGAGCAGCGGCGCATTATCAGCGGCAAGGTGCTCGAAGGTGACACACTTTCGGCCTTTTGACAGCCACCTTGTGCTCTTTAGACGCAATTTTAAACCATTTCCAGTTGAGTATCGACATAGATTTTTTTTTTCAGAACAGTAGAGGTACTAATCTTAACAAAACAGGTGAAAACAAAAAATCGATAATTTTTTAGAAAACTCGCGTTTTTCGACCCGCATCTCCCCTTAAGTTGCTTTGTGCTTTGTGCCCGTTGGTGTGCTGCATCGTTGAACGCCGTTTTATCAAGGAATGATTCAGTGCGGCTCCTTTAGCTTGATCGTTGCGGGTGCTTTTGTGCTGAGTTCTCGTGTGACCGCGCTCTCCGCCGATGGCAACGCCGGCGAAGCGGTCCAAGTACGAGGCCCAGGACTTCACCACCAAAGTAGAAATTTTGCGTGCCCTGAAAAATGGGCTCTGCCGACGAGAAGTGATAAAGAGGTTCAGTGTTAAAAGAAGTACTCTTGGTACATATGTTGTAGCCAGACAGGCCCCCTCATACTGTGAAGGAAGCGGAGGCCCTCGTCGTCCTTGGAAGAATTTTGTTTTGGCACTGCAGACAGCATGCGAGCTACTGAGCACCTTGAATGGCTCAGAAAAATTGTGTCCGCGCGAATTTCTGCTCGAAAACAGACAAGCATCCGTGATTACTTTGTAAAGGTATGTTGAAAAAACTCTAGCATTTATTGTGTTTATTTCGACCATTCGATAATTCGGACATTCGGTTAATTCAGACATTTTTTTCCGGTCCCTATGAATGCGAATTAACGAGCTTTTACTGTATTGATCGACTAGTCACCGAAAGGCAGAAGACCTTTCACGGCACACTGCAGCGTCGGCGAGTTGAACGTCGATAAAAAGTTATCGCTTCTCACATGTATGGCTTCTTGCATTCGAAGGCATTGTTTGGTTCATCGTCGGCAGTCGTAAATGCAGAGAACGGCGTCAGAAATGTTTGCCGTGCGAAAGCTGACCGCGAGTCTTCGTGCTGCCTCCTAATTCTTTTTTTTTTTTCCTCAGTGCCGTGGAAGAAACGGCTGGAAAGTGAGCCATAGTGAGCGACCTCGTTCGCAGCGTCCGAAATCTGCGTGCGGTGCTCGCCATGGTCTACGATATCTTCGTCGCGAGTAAGCTGCAGCGGGGCACATGCGACCACGCACCTCTACATGCTTTGGAATGCCCGTTTTAACTTTTTTTTCGCTTCGTATGCGCCACATTTTTACCACGACCGTGTCGGAAGCGTTCATTGTAAAAGTAGTAGGCTTTGAAAAATGTTCGCTATATGTGGACGCAGTTTCAATGGGTAGCATATAAAAATCGTAAGTGCACCGAAATATGGTCGTTATAATCGATAGATCGTTATATCTGAGATCGTTATAAGTGGGTGCGACTGTATGTTCATTTAACCTTGAAATGGGGCTTCGCGGCAGTGCGGATGTTTCCTGGAAATGTGTATTCACAGTGTAGTATCCCACCACTGCAGTGAAACCACCTTTACAGGGGGGGTTATATGCGAACTAATATACACCTATTTGTTCATTTTGAATACTTCAAAATTTTCAATGATTTAAATTCGAATCGAAGCTGATTGAATATTCGGATCGAAGCCGAACGAATATTAACGCATTCGAAGGCTGACCTACTCAGAAATGTTCATCATACCATAATATTCAAGCACTTCGAATATTATGGCATGATGAACATTTCTGAGTAGGTCAGCTGGGATTTTTTTCACGAAAATTCAACATGCTATAATTTTTGTTTAAATGGGCTTGGAGTATGCATTCTAGCGTTACTGCATACCATTTGAAAACAAGCAATTAATTTCCCATAAAATCAGTGCTGCATCGTGTTCAACAATTGAAACACCATTTTACAAGCAACACGGTTAAACGAAACCGAAACTGTGCATAAGTAGTAATGACACTGACACAGGCTTTGTTGATGTCGATGCCCAAAATACAGTCCAATCTGATCCGGTATGTGGTCACGCACTTTCTTGTGTGGATGCAATTTTATGTCTAGTGTTCATCGTTTTTAGAGCATGACTCTACATGCATGCAATATGGAAGGCACTACTACAAAGTGCCCCCATAATGTGCTGTCTTTAAATGTAGAGATGAAAGTTCTTGAAGACATGAAGCATGCCCAGAAGTCAAGGACGACTATCATGAAAAGGCATGGCATTTCAAAGTGCACTCTTTTGAGGATTCCGAATGATCGTCGCAAGAGTGGGAGGGCATACAACAGTGGCACTTTCACCACTGATATGAAAAGGATAAGTATAGCCAACATCAAGGACCTCGAGAAAGCACTTTTTATATTGTTCAAGCATACCCAAAGCTATAACCTTCCAGTGACCAGGCGTACTTTGCAGGAGGCGGCAAGAGACATCACATTTCGGTTGAGAATGGAAGACTTGAAATTCAGCAACGGCTGGTTTAAGGCACTTCAAGAAGCTTCAAAACTTTCTTTTGCACACCATAGCATTTGAAAGTGTTGCGATAGATAAAAATGTTTGCACTGACTGGCAGCAGCTGAAGCACCAAGATGTCTTACAAATTAAGAGCTTGCAACATCTTCAATGTGAATGAAATGACACTTTTTTAAGCTTATTGCCAAAAAGACTCTCAGCTTTAGAGGTGAGAAGCACACAGGAGGAAAGCACAGCAAGGACCACATCACTGTTCTGGTGGCAGCCAACACGGACAGGTCCAAAAAGTTTGAAGCTTTTTGTTATCGGAAAAACAAAGAGAACCCAAGTTTTTGATATGTTCAAACAGTGTTTCAGGGCCCTCGAAGCATCAAATCTGAGTAAATACATATTCACCAAGTATTATTAGGTCAAGCTGTAGGAAACACTTGCCCTCAAATATACACCATAAGGCTACCACAAAATTTCTAAATATTTGAAGAAGACTTTTGGAAGCATTTCTTTGGAATAAACAATGTTTGCATAGCGCTTACCAAATATGTGTTCATTAAAAGATTAAGAATACTAGATCCCCATCATTGACTAACGATTTGTTCAGAGCTAATGGTCCATGTACCGTATTTACTCGAATCTAACGCGCACCTTTTTTCCGGTAAAACGGGTCCAAAAATCGAATGCGCGTTAGAATCGAGTACGACCAAAAAAAAAAAATTCGTTATCACATCGCCATCGGCATTTCGAAAATGGCGACTTCCTATCGGGCCTAGCTCTCGAGCAGTGCCATTCTTTCGTCCATGTGCCGCGGTTCGCTTCGACAGCATGGAAGTGCCGACTCCAAAGGCTCGACGGGTGCACCATGATGCCGCGTTTAAACGAAAAGTGATAATGTGTGCAGAGACGGACGGAAATCGGGCCGCAGCGCGGTCGTTCGGAGTTCCCGAAACGTGCGTGCGAGACTGGCGAAAACAGAAGGAGAAGATTTTCGACAGCAGAGCGACACGGAAAGGTTTCAGTGGACCAAAACAGGGCCGGTTCCCTGAAATCGAAGATCTACTCGCCCAATATGTGCTAGAGCAGCGAGTGGCACAGCGGCCCGTGACGACCGATCTGCTCCAAGTCCGGGCAATGCAGTTGGCCCTAGAAAAAGGGCTAACGCGGAGCGAGTTCAAAGCTAGCAGGTGCTGGCTAACCAACTTCATGAAGAGGAAAGGATTTTCCCTTCGACGGCGCACAGGCATATGCCAGAAGTTACCAGCGGAGTACGAAGAAAAGCTGCACACTTTTCAGAAGTACGTCGTGAGCCTGCGCCACAGCAACGGCTACCTGCTGGGCAAATCGGGAATGCCGATCAGACGCCGCTATACTTCGACATGCCTGGCACCACAACCGTGGAGAAGAAGGGGGCGAAGCAAGTGCGCGTGTTGACATCCGGCCACGAGAAAACCAGAGTCACTGCAATGCTTTGTTGCACCTCAGATGGCCACAAGCTTCCCCCATACCTAATTTTCAAACGGAAGACGCTTCCGAAAGGAGTCGTCTTTCCGAGTGGTGTGATTGTGCGCGCCAACGAGAAAGGTTGGATGACCACGGACCTAGTAGCAGATTGGATTGATCACGTCTGGCGGAGGAGGCCCGGCGCTGGTTTGGGCCTGCGAGCGATGCTGGTGCTCGACGCGTTCCGGTGCCATCTTGACCAGCGGATCAAGGACAAGCTCGCCGCGTGCAATACGGATCTTGTCGTCATACCTGGCGGCATGACATCGCAACTTCAACCGCTCGATGTGTGCCTCAACAAGCCAGTGAAGGACAAAATTCGGGCGCTGTACACCGACTGGCTGATAAATGGCAGCCACGATTTCACACCAAGCAACAGGATGAAGCGCGCCTCTCTGCAAGACTTTGCTGGATGGCTGAAGGATGCGTGGTGCGCGATACCGTCAGCAATGGTCGTCAAAGCCTTCAAGAAATGTGGCATTTCGAATGCCATGGACGGCACCGAGGATGAGATGCTGTGGGCCGTTGACAGCGATAAGGAATCGTCCGACAGCGACGAGGACTGATTCATTACGCGAATCGCATCGCCGTAGTGGTTTGTGTTTTATTTTTCACAACTTTAGTGTATTAAAACCAAATACTTGCTCATCTGAATGTTTGAAGTTTGATTCCTAAGGAGTTTTTTTTTATTTTCTGTCACGACAAAGGGGTGCGCGTTACAATCGATGTTTTAACTTTTTTTTTTTTTTTTGGTCGCGGAAAACGGGTGCGCGTTACAATCGAGGGCGCGGTAGAATCGAGTAAATACGGTACTCTTATTTACTGCTGGTCTCATCCCGAGATTCAGATATTTACGAGCATCATAACTTTGAAATAAATATTTGTGTCATTTGAAATATAATGCTTTAAAAACGGTAAATAAATATTCCCTTCAATAATGAAAACCTTACCTCATCAATGACTCGCTTGAGCCACCAGTTGGGGCCCATGAGCGTTACAGCACAAATTATCTTCGTATGCAACACACCAAGTGCCCAATCCTGCAAAAGACAGGCAAAACACATACACAATGCTGAGGTTCACATATTCATTCTTGAATATGTTATAAGGTAGGCTTAACATCAGAAACCAAACTCTGTATAATACGGAATGATTTAGCACTTTGTTCACAGTATCAGCTACCACTGTTAATCCAGAGTCCCGAACAAGCATTAGGTCAGAGTATAAAACTAAAATGTGTAATCATGCCTATGTGGCAACAAGCAGACATTTGCTACAGCAAATGGTTTTGGAGTTTTACATAAACTTCTAGAGAGACAACTATAGATCGTCACAGAAGTGCTATCTACCACATTTACACGACTGTAGGTCGACCTATTTTTTTTATAAATTTGAAATCCAAAGTTGGAAGGGTCGGCTTAAAATCAAAACCGAAACTAATACTGCTAGTCACGGTGGAACAAACAAGAAGTCAGGGACACTGTGGCATGGGTGCAACATTACGTTTGCTTTCAAGCCACGCGTATGCTTTAAAGTAAAAAGAAAAATAAAGTTTTTTTTTTTCTTTTTAAACTTTTATCAAGAAGCTGTATGCCATCACAAATGCCACTGCTGAGAGGGAGAGCGGCTCTCTTGTCAATGATCAACACTGCCATAAAAGCCGCTGTTTCAATCAGCAGCTACATCTCTGGCAGTGAACAGCGGCTCAGCAGCAATTTGTTCAAAGGGTACCGGTAGTGGATGGAAGAGCTCTTTTTTGGACTGTTTGACGTACTTTTATTTATTGATTTTTGACAGCCTTGTTTGGCAAGCAGGTGGGAATTAAAATCTGCCCCCGGCCACCTGGTCCTCCCTCCCTTCCTAGCAAAGCTCCCCGCATTTTTTGCCTTCAACTGTACCTTACTGGTATACAGCGAAAGTGCCATTCAACAGCAGCTTGCATCCAGAAAATAATAGCAAGGCATCATGCGACTAGTATGTCTGCACGATTGCAGCATATATCAGTATTTTTTTATTCGTCTTATTAATTATTTTTGTCCGTCGTTCTTTACATTTGTCTCAGGATTTTAATGATCAATCACTTGACAATGCTATGTAACGAATTTGCAGCAATTCATAACATTCTGCGACTATAATTTTGCATAAAACAGACCCTGGGTAAACTTACCTTTTCCAGTGCCTTATCACACTCCATTGTAATGAGCACCAACAGTGTACCATAGGCGCAATGCCAGTGTAGAGAGAAGCAGCTGGGTTAGACTGCAATATACTCACATGCCAGAGGTAGAAGAGAGGAGTGGCATTGAGGGGCACCCGGAGAGGGATTATCACCACCAGGTCGAACAGCAGCCCCATCAGTAATGGGATAAGACCGAGCAGCAGGCTCATGGCTACCAGGGACTTTACCGACTGCATGTATGAAGAGAATACGGTCAGTTACAGCGCAAAGGCTCCACACCAAGCTTTTACACACTGGAAGCAAAGTGACCATACAAGAGCACTATGCATATGATAACTGGGCATTTCCTTCCCGTGTTTATGCCACTTTTTCCATGAGCAATACACAAAATCATGTACAATGCCAAAATTCGTGGGGTTGTTTTTTTTATAGAGGAAAGAAAACTGGTCAGGTTGGTATTGGTTCATTGTGTTGTGCCTAGGCCTTCTTTCACCTTCGTCTTAGAGTGCACTGGGTTATTCCAAGGAGAATTAACTTGCGCCTTGCCATATCCTTGGGTTTCTCTCTCCCACTCCACTACCAAGTGACCTGCACAGAAATGGACGTCTACAAGAGGTTACTCACAATGAGCATCCAAGAGTGGAGCTTGCTGAGAATGGTGTTCCAGCCCCGAGGCAGCCAGCTGCACAGCAGGGTGAGGCAACGCAGGGCCAGCCAACACGAGTAGAGGCCACAGGCAGCCGTGTAGAACTCGTGCACTCGGCCACCAGGCATAAGCACCATCATCACAAGGCGACCCATGCTCACTGAACAGACAGTATGATAAGAGAAGGTTACCGGTTACAGCAATGCAAATAATGAAAAAAAAATATACTAATTACAATGATAAATACGAATGGGATAACCATCACCCCGAACCTGAAGGCACAGAGTTTCAAAGCAGAAGTATCAGCTCTCACAATAACATCATTCATCAGGTTATTAAATGCGAAGCATTTCTTAGCGGAGCTCAATCCGGTGTGCGTGCGGTGTCCCTGCCCTTACTGCGCATGCGCCAACTCTGCCCCCTCTCGCGTGAGCGCGAGGAGGTGGGAGGACCCTCTCCTTTCTGGTGAGCCCCCCGAAGGAGGTGGGGTGGAGGGGATGGCGTGAGCGCTGCCTCCACTTTGTTTCTCCTCTGCCGTTTCTCTCTCCGGCGCAGCTGTGCGCTCGTATATACTACAGAGCGCACTCGCTCCATTGCATGGCGTCGGGGAACGGGATTCTGCAGACGCGCGATGAACCCACGTGCTCCCACATGGCGTGGCGATGAACGCGCGTGGCGTGCTCCAACAAGAGTTCGGGACGAGTAATAGCAACAGTAACTACAGTGAATTCATGGTGTGCTCCACTTGCAAGGACGCGTTAACATTGGGCAAGGTGCTCGTGATGAACGGAACTTTAAGTCGACCCATGCACTGCTTCGCATCGCGGTAGATGGTGTAATTTTTTTACATACACAAATTCAATGGGAAAAGAAAGCTGGATGAATCAAAATGTTGTGCACCTTACTTCGGTTCTCCCTACCAAAGACTAGGTCAGTAATAATGTTTTGCATAATAGGTAGAATTTCCATATTAACCAAGCTTCAATATAATGAAGTTCTACTTTTACAGACTTCGTTTCGTAGCAGTCTAATCAGCATCAAGCCTACTGAGATTTAGACAGAAGATATTCATTTCAGCCACCTATATGTATTGAAATAATTTTTTCCATAAAAGTTTTAATTTAGGTTGGAATATTTTGTAAAAATAAATTTTCCCAATTATACATTTTGCAATATTGCTTGCTTGCAAGTACATAAACTTCAACATTTTTCTAATTTCAAAGATTAAGCTTCATTTTGAGAAAGCCACACCTTTCTTAGTCACCACTATTTGGTATACCTGAATATTTGAAGAATTCACAAATTTGTGAAAACAGCATTCCATAACTCAGTAACTTAGCACATACAAAGAAAATGACTCACTGAACCGTGAGGACCCAATTTCATAAAAATAATTGACACTTCACCATTTGATAGACTTATGAATGGCTAATATAAAATGAGAAACCAACTTAATTAATGTAGCCACCAGAATGTATTATTTACTCATATTCGTGATTAAAAAAAAAACACTATATCAATTAATATGGAAAATGACCCCATAAACAAAATGCAAAGAGCATGTCGATATCCTGAACCGCAGAGAAATACGGCGGCAACGCATGTGGTCAACTGCCATGTCTGCTTTTCCTGATATGCTGCACCGAGTCATATTTATGTGCTTGCATTTGATAATTCGAACTTCTGATAATTTAAACAAAATTCTCAGGTCTTCTCGAGCTTGAATTATCAAGTCTGCAGTAATTGTTTCAGGAGAGGAATCTGTCAGGCCACAACAGCACACATGAGTAGCTTCATAAAATCACAGCTGGGAAAAAAAGGCATTCAGGTTTCATCACAGCACAGCACATGGCACGACCAGTGTGTTCTGTCGTTTACATGCTCTTCTACGGGTGCTGCCACCAGCCTACCTCTCACCAGCCCACCTGCCACCGGCCCACCAGCAGGGACCAAAGCTACAACCTTCGAATAGCGCGTCCGATGCTCTACCAATGGAGCTACAGCAGCGGTTGTGCTCCAGTATAATTTATTAGGTATATCTGTGCATTTAAACCTGGGAGTGTTAGTCAGTGCCGCTCGCAGCCATGACGGCAAGTGTGGAACACTCGCCGTTAAGGCTGGAAAACACTCGCCATCAGTGTGAAAGTTCCCCTTCTTTTGTTTGCATAATGCAAAGTTTGACAAAACGAAATACTATAGCAGATCATGCCTACCTGGAATGGTAAGCATGGCAAAGCTCAGTGCTGTCAAGCTGAATGCAATGCAGCACAGCAATGCAGCCAGGCGCAATGGAAACCAGCGTGGTCTCTGGTATGCCTGGAATGCTGACGGACCAGGCCCTTGAAGAAGAGCCTGATGTGCTGCGCCGAGCACAACTGGAGCAGCACCTGCTTCCTCTTCGTCATCTTCCTCGTCCTCCTCCTCTTCATCATCCACCTCGTCATCTACTTCGTTCAGGGGGCCCATTAGCTGAGAACCGTCTCCAGCCTGCTGCCCACCTTCTGCAGCCCCATCCTGCAGAATGACAAAAGAAGGCGTCTTTGATATAGCTAAACATCATCATAACAAAGCTGAACGGTGCCACCACTTCTCGCTGACAACCTAAACTCGTGCAGATGTAAATTTTTCGGCTGAAAGTAAATTCACGATGAATGGTACATTAATACAATAAATATTTTGAGTAGATGCAAAGAAAAACTTTACATCTAGGACGAACAAAACAAAGGAGAATGGATTGAGGGGCCCATTTATGTTGGACACAACCGTATGAAACAAACAGATAATGAAGCTGAGAAGAGCACAGGGGGTGCAATTGGTGTTTCTTTTAATTGAAGTGCAGTAATTATGACATAATTAAATAATGAATTGAAGTGGATGAAAAAACAATTTACCGCCAGTGGGAACCGAACCCACAACCTTCGCATTACGTGTGCAATGCAAAAGTTGATTATAGGTATGTGAAGCGGCACTCTTTGAACATTCAGAAACGTACCTGTGAAATAATTTTTGCCTGACAAACCATTATATTTACAAAAAGAAAAAAAAAAAAAAGCTGATTGCATAATTTGTAACTAGTACACAAGACTAAAAATCAGTGGAGAACTTCATGTGCCTAGAGTGAATAAAAAAAAAAAAGCTTTTCCCAGAACCCATGTCCCTTACTTCTACCAATAGAGCAAGCCATCAAAAAGGCAGTGCCTTGGATTTTGGAATGCTGAAGCAGTGTTAATACCTGCTCTGTCTGGGTGTCAGGAGCATCTCCAAGCAAGTAAGAACGCAGATCAAGGAGACAGGCCACACCCACACACCATGCACGCACCAAGGCCTTGAGCCACTGTTTCATATGGCCCTGCTCCAAGAGAGTGGGCAATACCACCTGCAGAAGGATCAGCTCCAACGAGATCTCTTGAGATGGACTTTCACTGCAGAAAGACAAACAATTCACAAATCAACTGAATATCCCCTTCAGGCACTACATTCAGGCACTACATTTCTGTACAGTTTGTTTTTGCCAGCTGCGATCAGTGATTGCAAAGCAAAAGCATTAGACCTTGAGCTTTGAGTGAATTCAAGACCCTTTGTACTCAAGTAGTGTTCATTTAACAGGCAGTGTGTTGTGTATTGTCAAAGATGATCACTTTGGTAGAGGCACTACTATGTACCAATGTGTTGCCAATGACAGCAATGGCACAAGAACTATTTATTTCATTTCTCATAATGCTTAAAGACAATGAGTAACTAGTACATGGACCTAAAGTCAGTGATTCAATTCTATAGAGGGCATTTTTTTTTAGACCATGCAGATTTTTTTATAAAAATGCTGGGACAGTAGGGCACCTGTCGTCTTTGCATACGAACGCTGTGTCACAAATACACAGTCCAGTCACATTATTGTGACCATCTGTCAAAAGCCAGAATGACCACCTTTCGCAGAGCGGACTGCTGCGAGACGTGCAGGAAGAGAGTCAATTAGGTTCCTGAAGGTGTTCACTGGGATTCTGGGCCATGCCGACTCCTGTGCCGTGGCCAGCTGCGCTAGACTGCGCTCCAGCCTGGACCCTTCCGGCAATGGTTGCAGGGTGTTTGCTTTCAGAGCTTTCACGCCGTATACGCCAACGTTCATCTGTCCGATGAAGCATAAAACGCAATTTATCTGAAAACTCCACCTGTCACCACTCAGCGGACGTCCAGTTGCAGTACTGGCGTGCAAATTCCAGCCTTTGTCGCCAATGAACAGCAGTCAGCATAGGTGCATTAACCAGGCGTCTGCTGCAGAGGCCCAGACACAGCAACATTCACTGAACAGCAGTTTGGGAGACACTGTTGGTAGCCCCTTGGTTGATCTGGGCGGTCAGTTGCTCAACGGTAGCACATCTATTCGCCCGAACACATTTCCGCAGCTGTCATTGACCTCTGTCATCTATGGCTCGTGGTGCACCACATTTGCCACGCCAATGATTTTGGACAGTCCCATTTTGCCATACATGGTATACTTTTACCAAGGCGGCACGCGAACAGTTCACAAACTTAGCTGTTTCGGAAATGCTTTCACCCTTGGCTCAAAAGCCAATGATCATGCCCTTTTAGACGTCGGATAAGTCGCTCCGTTTCTGAATTATGACAACGATTTCAATGTTTTCTGAAGCCCTCACACATCCTTTATATACACTCAACTGCACTGTGCTGCCACCTGCCTTCTGTGATTGGTTATTTAACATCGACGTCGAAAGTACGTGGTGGTCACATTAATATGACTGGACTGTGTACCTTGCCACATGTAAAGCTACCTTCAAAAGCCTAATTAGCAAAAACTTGTTAACTTTTTAAAATCAACTAGAGGGCAGTTGTTTGCATAGGAAAGTTTTAGGGTGCCCCAGTTACTGACATAACCACTTTTTATAAATAAAAAAAGTTGCACATAATCTGAGATATTCATAATCAAATTTCAATAGTGATATTTAAACTGAGCGCAACGAACGCGCAGAGGAGGCAGCTGCTCCGTTTATTCAGACCGGAAGTTCTCATGACTAGGAAGTGATGAAAGTTGTATGAAGGCACATCAAAGCCCAATCTGGTCAGGAAAAATGGCAAGTGGTATGAAATACACAAGAGGAACATTTATTCTTCCCGGGTGATGTGTATTGTTTACCTGTTTTTTTGAACTATAAATGTGAGCAAAGCACTTTTTCGTCTGTCGCACTGCCAGCAAGAAGCAGCAGCACAGTGATGTTTACAGCTCCGCTAATCATCCACCTTTGCAAAGCAGAATGGCCTTGATTTTTTGTTTGTTTGCTTGATGTGCTACACAGGGGAGTAAATTTACACAAACATGTAAATACGGCACTTTGTGCTCGTTTAGATAGCAACACACGATTATGAAAGCGGAGTGAAAACATTGTTTTTCTGCAAAAATTGTCAAGCAACAGTGATGCAAAGCCATTCGAATGATTGAATTATCCATCAGCAACTATTGGAGAAATTGAATAGCAAATACGTATATTTGATTCGCGAATCGAACTTTTTGCAGAGCTGGTACATGATTCGTATTTGAATATTTAAGTATTCACATGCCCCTAGTGTAAACTACTGCTTTACGTTGATTTTATGCCAAAACGTGCGCCTACAGAGCGATTCCCTGATGGCATAGAGTAGAACCTTGATATTAAGTTCAGTCACTTTTGGAGATGTTTTCATGTTTGCAATATAATTGCACGAAGTTATCGCCAAAAGTAATCGCATGCCAGGTGTGGGATCCAATGGCCTCATTGGCCAGAGCAGCACTGGATTTATTGAGATATATGGCTGCAGGTGCTCGAAAAACTAATTTGTGCTGGTCAGGTGTGAGTAAATGCACCAGGCAATGCTGCCTGGTTTTTTTCATGCATAAGCATTAAAATAAAAATTCTGTGCAGTTCACCACTACTCAATGTTTTTCAATACTTCCCGCACCTTGTCTCTTACATATACTTTTTACAGTCCAGTGAAAAACGTATCAGCAGGTTTTCATAGTATATGTTAGTGCAAACAAGTAAGGTTGGTAGATGTGTGTTTGAGGAAAGCCACCAGCTGCGAATCTCGACACGGATATGTGGCAAAAGCGTGTGGTAACAGCTATGTGCATGTGAAATGGAATTGGCCATCATACCTGGAGGTATGACAAGCATGCTCCAGCCGCTGGATTCCTCCGTAAACCTTTTAAGTGCAGATTTAGCTACGCATTCACCGAGTAAAATGGCAATGACCAAACACCAAAAAACACTGACTGGTCACTGAAAACACGACTCCTTGTGGACATATGCTACTGAATTATTGAAGTGTGGGGTGCCGTTTCCTTTAAGACCATGTAAAAAGCTTCACGGTCGTGGTATAGTGAAGAAGAGGAAGAAGCACTCTTATTGTCAGACACTAATGTCGTCCACCGCTCTAAGTAGAACACCGATCTCACACACAATGACAAATGCAGAAGTTCTTCCTCTCCTTCCTTACAATGAAAAAATATTTAAAAAGCTTAAAGGGATGGAGGACGAACTCATCTGGGACAGAAGACGAGGAGTTCGGTGGAGGAAAAGGAAGACGAGGGCGTAGAGTAACATTTTTCCAAATGCATAAAAGTAAAAAAGTTAGGTTTTTCCTCCCAGCATAAGTGAGTACTGTAGTTTAATAAAAGCAAGTACCATCAAAATATTTATGATAATAAAAAAAGTTAGTTTTATCCGTGTAATGGCCACACCCCCGATTTTCACCCCAAATTTCGGGGAAAAAATCCTGTGGCCATTACATGACTACATATGGTATGCCGCAATTCAAAATTAACTGACAACACAGCTCTGCTTTTCACTGCAGATGCTGAACTCAGGCACTGTGCTTGGGTACTGTATTTCAAGTTTGCCAGATCGGCAAAAGCAAGTATGTCTGCTATCAGCGTACCGCACTTTTGCTTGTGGTGGAAAATAAAGCTACACATGACAAACAAAAATGGACACACTGGCCTGAGATCTGGAAAAATTTTTTACCTTGAAATCAAGACATGGTATGGGAGGAATCCTGGCAGGAGACACTGGATAAGCCGCACTGGCACCCACACCATGAGGAGCACTGTAGTACCAAAAATCACCAGCGACACCAAGAAGCGGCGGACATGTTGCAGAATCGGCAGGTGGATCATCTGTGTAGACCAAACACAGCTCATTATGGGTAACAAATTACATGTTCTTCATCTTTAAAGGAACACTGAAAAGAAATTGGCCAGTCCAGGTATTTTGGTGGGTCACACTTTTGAAAATGCAGAAATGCAAGTTTTATTATGAGCACAGCATTGAAAATTCTCACCCTTCCTATGAAATTGCCTGAATCCACAGAACTTTTTTTAAGGATAGCTAATAATCACTAAATACCGTATTTACTCGCATAATAGGCGCACTCGCATAATAGGCGCACCCCCAGTTTGGTCGCGAGAAATCAGTTTTTTTTATTTCCGCGCATAATAGGTGCACCCCGAACTTGGCCGTGATCAGTAGTTCTGTACCGTATTTGCACGGTTGCAATTCGACGCCCTCTCATGTTAACTGGAGCGAGGAAAAAGAAATAAGGAAGACCGCGGCAGCGCTGCGCCAGCTGCGCGAGCCCGCCGAGTGAGGAAGAAGGGCGGTTGCCTGGGCGTCGGAGTAACCTTCGCACCGGCGTGGCGCCGGCCGCTTGCACCGGCCGAGCGCGCACCGCGTGGAACGTGCGATCGCGTCCTTATCAAGTGCGCTTCGAGTTTCTTGTTGGGAAAAGCGTCGTCGCGCGTTTGCTACCTCGTCCGCAAATTTAAAAGCTTTTCGGCTTTCCGACGCGAGCTTTCACCTTTGCTGCCAATACGCGGACTTGCACAAGCTCGGCGGACTTTTGTCGCCGCTGATTTCCCTGCCGCGAGCCTTAACATCGTATCACGCGCGCTGCTCTTGAATCAGTGCTTGAGTGCGATCTTTTCTACGCCCAATCTTCATGTTGTCTTGTACGAACTTCCCGCGACATGCCGAACCGTACGCTAGGCCTAATCAGCGTTGGTTGCTTTTCGGTGGCGGTCGCGGGCGATCAAAGTTGCGGTTTTGTACGGAATAAACGTAACTCTTTGCGGTGGCTCTAATTGAAGGAAAGGGAGCATGGGTGGCAACTGTAACACTCGAATGGTGGTTCGCGATACGTAATCGGTGAATTTCCACGATGGCGCTTTCTTTTCGTACTTTTTTTTTCCGCATTCATTTTGTAGGCAACGCGGGTCTTTCGATGTTAATTTTTGGAAATTTGAATGCTTGTAAGCACACCGCATCGTATGCCTCGATTCTCGGACACGCGAGATGCATGCTCAACACGTTTTGCGCTAGTATAGCCTATGAAGAAGGTTGTTTCGGCTGTAGTGCGGATATTCGTGACTTCGGTGATTTGCGTTATCAGCGGTCTAGGCTGTCATCGGAAATAAAATTTTCGGAAATTTTACCCCCGCGTAATAGGCGCACCCCGAACTTGGAGCTGGATTTTCTGGAAAAAAAGTGCGCCTATTATGCGAGTAAATACGGTATTTAAAAGGGCCCTGCGACACTTTCTCAGCATGGTCAGAAAATGCTGCCGATCGGTAATCAGGGCTCCTGAAAACACGTGAGCAATACATTATAGCGCAGCACGCAGCCTGGAATTTATAATTAATTCTCAAAGCCAGCTATAAATTGCTCACTCTTCTCTCTACAATTGATGCCATATACCCAAATTACTGCGCCGTATACTCGTAGTCCACGGCCGTTGGCTGATTTAAGCATTGCGAGCTGCATAGTTACCGTGGCCACCGCAAGATGCAGCCACGTGCCCACACGCGTGCTTGCTATCACACTGAAAATAAGCCATGCATTCAAAGAAAAAGTGAAAAGAAAGTGCTCAAGGTCATGAAGCACACTCGCTGGTATGAAAGGAGAAAGCACTTCAAGCGTGCAGCAAACAAAAATTTTTGCAGCAGTCGAATCGCGAGGCAATAAGCTCTTTGAATGAAGCTATTAAGCGATTACTTGGGAAAGTGCTGCGGGGCGCCTTTAAATGTAAACAAAAATTAAACATGGCGACTTTTTGTAGTTTTCCTACATAAATAACATATCCCAAAGAACAGTTCAACCTCTGTATAACAAAGTTTGTAAAATTAAAAGAAACCTTACTTTATTAGTATATGAAAGCTTCGTATATTGCAGTATGACCTCTTATGCAAACCAGAGATGCCGGTAAGTTATTTTTTAAATGGAAGAATTTTTTTAATGTCCACTGTCATAATAGAGTTCTTACACAAACTGAGTTCAGCTGCAATGGTGCGCGGCTACCAACAGGGCAAGGCGAACCGGCTCGGCCGTGCTCGTATGGCAGTGAACGGTACCACGAACATTCGCGTACTTTCGCTGCGTTAGTATGAAAAGAGAGTAGAGTGCAGCAATGGTGCCTTAATTGTGAGCATCACGTATTCATTGTCTAGTGCCTTCATACACAACTTTGAAGTGAACAAAAAAAAAGGCCTAGCGACAATACCGACACCCAGGCGATCAGCGGCAGCGAAACTGACTGAGACACCATAGCCTAGCCACAGTGACACTCTTCTGCAGCAGATTCACCATGACATTGAGTGACTGCTACGAAAAATTGGTCTTTGTCTCTATCCTCTGCCTGGCAAGGAAATCTTGCCATTCACGAGCAATATTGCTGTCGGCCAGCGAATGGTAAACAGCGCACAGCGTGTTGCCATGCCAGTTATGTGCACGTGCTGCTGCTGTGATATGTGCTTCCCCTCAACCACACTGCCAAGCACAAATAACATATGTACTTGAAATGCGAGCAATGCTGCACTGCAAATCATAAACAAAATCAAGCAACACTGGTGTACACGACAAGCAACACAATTGGGGGGCGCTAAAGTGCATGATGCATTGTTTTGCATTGTTCTGAAAATCATATATCTGTCAACATTCTACTGGCTGACTGCAATCTTCATCAGAGACCACTTAGATCAGCAGTGCTGTACTTCAAGCTAGACTATGTGAGCGGCAGAGGAGGACAGATGGCTAAACACCTTATAGGCCTCATAATTGTATACCGTAAAATGCCGAGCAAGTGCCCCCCCCTACAGTGAAGGTGACGGCAGGGGAGGTGGGGAAGGGCGCGCTTGCTCGGCATTTTACGGTAGTATTTTATTTTTGGTTTCTTTAGGCTTAACATCTGCTGGAATACACCCTATATCTCCATTAAAATTACTTACGAACTGTATGCGTCTATATCACAGCAACGAAAAATATTTCACTCTGGCTCGATAAGATGATGTTGCTGTGGCATATAATCAATAAGTCCAAAAGTCATGCTATCAAAAAATGATCAACTACCGTGAAAATCCCAAGCAAGCGCCTCCCCTACGATGAAAGATAATTTAGCAAGATTTGGAGGGGGGGGGGCCTTTGCTCGGTCGCGGATCAAAATTCAAGGTGGTGGTGGAACAGCCACTAAGAATAAAGAATGCCCACTCGTGCTTCTAATGAAATGCTTTATTGAATACGCGCTTATTAAATATTTTTATTCATCCTTGACAGAATATAGCGAGATGGAAGGGGGCGCTTGCTCAGGTAGAGGTGCTTGCTCGAGATTTTACGGTATGTTTCATATTCTATCAGAATAAGTTGTGCCAAAGTAGGTGCGAATGAAAAAAGATTGCTCAATTATTGGTGTCAATGCAAGAGGTTCCAAAAATCTGGCATTTTACGATAAATATTGTGAAAGTTAGACGGGAAGGGTATGTAGAGTAATACAGTAAAACCTCGTTTATCCGGATCTCGTTAACTCGGAAATTCGGTTAACTCGGACTCGCGGCGCGGTCCCGGCAAAACTGTGTATATTTCAATGGTTTCGGATGCTCATTAATTCGGAGGGATTTAGCCGCGCACCGGTTAACTCGGACAACTCCGGAGAGCGCAATCGGTACTTCATGCTTAAAATCGCGCGATCTCGGCGATTGGAGGCGCAAGCCCTGCTTGCCGTAACCGACGGCGGTACCAGAGCTTTGGAGAAACCGAAACCGATCGAACAACTGCAGCAGAATATGATCATGATGATAGTGAATGAGGGGGAAGTGGCTAGGTGGCGCCAGTCACCACCCGGCGGAAGCGCTTGGGCCGCCGGCACATCCAGCATCTATTAAAAGCACAATGGCGGCACGCATGGACGACGGGACTATGATGGAACGGGAAGAACGGGACGATTTCACCGCCACCACAGTGACCACAGCTGCTCGCTACGCCTACGTTGCTGGTTTCTTTGTGTCGTGACTTCGCGCGTAGCGTGCGAGCTCGTGCACGTTGCGTTCTACGGCTGTGCTTGTGCGCGTTGCCACCGCCGTCGCGCTTCACAATGATGGCGACCGTCACCGGAGTGAAGCGGCCACAGCAGCCGGCGACAGCGAGCGTGCGCACCACCACCTGATGGGGTTGAAGAAAATCATTCTAGCACAAATTCCGTCGACGAGGCAGACAAAAATAACGCAGTTTTTCATGAAATAAAGGTTTGTCTGTGCCGAGTACATTTTCCTTTTGTTTTCATGGGCCATTCGATAATCCGGAATTCGGTTAACTCGGGACATTTTCTCCGGTCCCATGAGATCCGGGTTAACGAGGTTTTACTGTATAGACCAAATGACGTTCTAAAATACACATTTACAAGCACAATACGGAAGCGCGTCTGCATTTCACTCTTTTCACAATTCAGCTGCCATGGCTTGTAATTTAACCCATGATGCCCTGCAAGGCAGCTGAATGCCAGGTCACTGAGCCACAATGGTACGTGCAGCCAATTCCCAAGATAAAACCATGACATAACCACTACCTCTTGTATTGGATTGAAGTCTGGGTCATTGAGGTTTCGCAGAAACCACAGCAGGCCAGGACGAAGCACCTCACGCAGAAGAAGCACAAATGAGGCAAAGTAGAAGACATACACCATGCCAACCAGCCAGTGCAAGAACATGAATGTCCCTGGTGCCAGCTGGAAACTGGACTCTCGATCAGATAAAGTGGCATCCAGCATACTCTGCAAGAAACGTAAACATGCACGTTCATAACGTGTCAAATATCCCATTAAACAATGTCTAAGCGTCGCAGTAGTAATGCAAAGCAAACTGCCTAAGCCTTAGCTCGTTCACAAAAAAAAATTTAACATTAAAAAAAGCAAAGCAACACGACATATGTTGCACTTGCTATGACTGAAAGCTCTGCTTTATGCCCTCATGAAATTTCATAATGTTCATCTGCTTCTACTTACTAAATCATTGAGCTATGTATCACAAGAGACTAGCATTTAATTTAGCTTAACCATCACAGCCCACAGCATGATGACGTGAGCCATGTGCTCTTGATGAGACATGATATTAGCCTTCCATGAAGCCAACACAAGTAGCACCTTATCTTTTTTTGTCAGTTTCATGAGTGCTCTTGTGCATTTCTGGTGCACTGTATGTGCTGTATTTTTTAGCAGTGGGGCAACAACCCAACCCACAACTCACGGGACTGTCCCACATTGACAGCTATTGTCCCGCATTCCTGCAAGAAATACAAAAATATTCGAAAATGTTCCGCATTTCACACTTTTTTTTTTTCTTTCTTTTTTTTTTTTATTGGCAGCACCTTCTGGCCACCCTGTTTGAGGATGTGTTGGCTGCCAGCACTCCAAGCTTCTGAAAAAGTCAGCTAGCCAGCCAGTTCACGGCAGCAACTAATTCTTCTGGCGCCAGCAATAGCAATACGACTTCAAGAAAGTTAAACGTACGGCATTGAGTACTCCCCGAGCTCTTAATCAGTAATTATTGGAAACTAAGTCGCACCTGTTCTGTGAATGACTATTTCTTTAGTTGTCGAAGCATATTACAGTGAAGTATCAAATATTTTCGTTTACACAGATGTGTGTTTGAACTTCAACTTGTAGCAGTTACAGTAAAAGCTCGTTAATTCGACTCTCGTTAATTCGGAAAATCGGTTAATTTGGACAAGTCATCTGGTCCCTGTAAATATACGCGTCACTCTATGAGACTGGGCGCTCGTTATTTCGGACAGATTTGACCGCGAATCGGATAATTCGGCGACTTTCAGGCTGCTCGGGAGACTCGAAAACGAAAAAGGAACAATTCGGAACAAAAGCGAAGCTCAAATGCAGCATCGCCGTGGACATCAATTATCGACTTGGCTTGACTGGAGACTGGTTGAACGCCTTTTCTTCGCGTGTGGGGTTAGCGGTGCCATTTAGTTGCTTTGTGCCCGTATGCCCGTTGGTGTGCTGCATCGTTGAACGCCGTTTTATCGAGGAATGATTCAGTACGGCTCCTTTAGCTTGATTGTTGCTGGTGCTTTAGTGCTGAGTTCTCGTGTGACCGCACTCTCCGCCGATGGCAACGCCGGCGAAGCGGTCCAAGTACGAGGCCCAGGACTTCACCATCAAAGTAGAAATTTTGCGTGCCCTGAAAAATGGGCTCTGCCGACGAGAAGTGATCAAGAGGTTCAGTGTTAAAAGAAGCACTCTTGGTACATATGTTGTAGCCAGACAGGCCCCCTCGTACTGTGAAGGAAGCCGCGGAGGCCCTCGTTGTCCTTGAATAATTTTGTTTTGGCACTGCAGACAGCATGCGAGCTACTGAGCACCTTGAATGGCTCAGAAAAATTGTGTCCGCGTGAATTTCTGCTCGAAAACAGACAAGCATCTGCGATTACTTTGTAAAGTAAAGGTATGTTGAAAAAACTCTTGCATTTATTGCGTTTATTTCGACCATTCGATAATTCGGACATTCGGTTAATTCGGACATGTTTTCTGGTCCCTAGAAATCCGAATTAACGAGCTTTTACTGTACTCGATTTCCCTGTTTCAGAGATTGCAGAATAATGCAAGAAAAAATCATTTTGCACCAGGGCTCCTTCAAAGGAACGGTGTACAACAGTACATGGTTTTGTTCAAAATTTTAAGTTTCTATGCCAAACATTTCTACTCTTTCCAGACACAATCGTTGGTATTTATCTGCACTATGCGAGTGTGTGTTTGCAATTCTCACACCTGGTTAGAAGTATGGCTTCACAAAACGGCAAGTTGGTTCACAACTATAGAACGAAAATATAGCAGTGCAAAAGAAACGAGGACAAGACAGCGTAAGATCTGAGTTTCAATTTCTCCGTTGTTTCTTTTTTGCGCTATTTCTTTTTCCTGGTTTGAAGCCGTTGAAGCAACTGCATCTTCAATATCAGGATTTGCAAACTATTTATTTCAAGTAATATCGTGAAATGGGCGAGCTGCTATAGGTTCATATCATATAACATGGTGCAGAGAAAACAGGACACAGAACATGGGCTGTCGACTTAATATTTGTTATTTGTCTGCTTAACATTTCATTCAAAAGGTTTCTTAAAACTGTGCCCAGTCCAATGCTTTGCATAAGTTTAAAGGGACCCTGCAACACTTTTCCAAGTCGAATGGCTTCATTAAAAGAGCTTATTGCATCACAAGTTGACTGCCACAAAAATTTTTAGAATCAGTCGTGTACGAGCAGAATTACAAGGATTCATCACAAGCTTTAAGCACTTTCTCTCTCCTTTCGTACCAGCGAGCACACTGAAAGCTAAGCAGTCTGACAAGGGGGGCAAGAAGCTACATCTTTTCGACAGTGCACGTCATGACCTTGACCACTTTCTTTTCTTTTTTTCTGCAAACGCAGGCTTCCTTTCAGTGTGATCGCGTGCACGCGTCCGGGCACGTGCGGCATTTTGCGGTGGCTGCGGTAACTATGCAGCTCACGATGCTCGAATCAGCCAATGGCCCTGGACTTTGTGTTTAAGACGCGGTCATTTGGGTTTATGGCATCATTCGTCGAGAGAAGAGAAAACGATTCTTAACTGTCTTAGAGAATTAATTGTAAATTCCAGGCCCTGCATTGCGCTATAATGTTTGGCTTGTGTGTTCTCAGGGGCCTTGACTACCGATCGGCAGCGTATTCTGACCATGCTAAGAAAGTGTTGCAGGGCCCTTTTAAGGTTCTTGATCTAGGCAAGAGCACCAGTACAATAAACTTCCCATGCCTAAAAATGAACATCACCAACTACAGGCAAAAGAGAAATAAGAAAATAACGCACCAGGGAACAGACATCGAGCCACCAGCCACACACCAGAGGAAACAGCCCAATCTCGACAACGGAGAGCAGGGCCACCTTGACCACCACATAGCAGAGGCCCAGCAGGCGTTGCGTCCTGCGCAGCTTCACCAAGGCGGCTAGGCCATGCAGAAACACTAACACCACGCCCAGCAGCACATAGCCGCACAACGTGGTCAAGAGGCCCTCAAACTGGGACACAGCCACCTGTCAAATATTGATCCTTCTCAGTACTACATACAGGACTCATTCGCACGCCAGTACAATGAGCCATCTTTGTGGCACAAGCAAGGGAGCATATATAGAACATACTCTCATAATGCCACATAACAGGCTTGTGCGAATAGTGAATTTTAGGTTCGAAGCGAATTCGAAGCGAATAGTGATTTTGGTGGAATAATTTCGAATCGAATTCGAATAGTATATGTCACATATTATAAATAAAAATGGGCATATGTGTAATGACCCAGCTAACCTGAACAGTATTTTTTTTTTTTTATTGAAACAATGCCTGTCCAAATGCCATTCTTTTTGGTTCAAAAGAAGTGGAAACAACTTTGAATAGTAGCAGGCTTTGACTTTCAGAAGAATGCAAGTGATAACCTGTAAGGCATGTTACATTTTAAAATTTACTATACTTAGAGCATATAAGACGGTATAGCAAACTTTTAAACTTAAAAAATGATGAATCGATGTGAGGGTGATATGTCCATTTAACCTTGAAGTGGAGCTTCGCGGCAGTGCGGATTTCCCCTGGAAAGGTGTTTTCGCGGCTTAGCACGCCTTCGCTGCAGTGAAACCACCTTTACAGTGGATTACATGCGGTCTAATATACACCTGGATAGGTGCTTTCACGGCTTAGCGCCCCTCCGATGCGGCGAAACCACCTTTACAGGAGGTTACATGCGGACTAATATACACTTATTCGTTCATTTCGAATACTTCGAAATTTTCAACAATTTAAATTCGAATCGAAGCGAATTCGAATACAGTAATATTCATTCGAATATTCGAAGCATTCGAATATTCGCACAAGCCTACCACATAGTCATGCATCCAGAGAAAACTTACATAGCTCTTCAGCCGGAAACCCATGATGGCAAACTGTCCAATATGGTATGGACAGAAGGCTGCAAGGAAACAAAGCATATAATGCATATAAAATATTGCTGTTCAATTACTAGGATTGAGTAAATGAGAGCCCTACTTCAAGCTTCAACCACAACATCCTGCACATGCAGATAACAGGAAAGTACCATAATGTTCCCATTTAATACAAATGTGCTGACAGAAATATAGATCTCATGGCACATTTGAATGGTCATCTCTCAAAAAGCAGCACAAAAGTTGTGTAAAACGGCAACTAAGGTTTATTATACAGAAAAAAATGGGTTCCAATGGGGATAATGAAGCAAAATTATCTCTACTACACATCCAGCAATATGGTTTTAAACCACTCCTTAACAACCCTTGTAACAAAGCCAGCAAACCCTGAAACAACCAGTCGAATGTGCCATTACCATCTCAGTTGAACTTCCCTAGTGCAGTGGAACAAAGATCTGCTCCTTAAACTTCCATAATTTCGTTTATAGCAATCAATTGTATAATTTGTTTAACAATGCACTTACCTAAACCTGTCTCGTTATGCTGCATCATGCAGAAATAATTTTAAAATAAGCCACATTGCTGTAGGACAAACACTTTTCAGTAATGCCTACTTTCTTAGCGCCACTGAAGATTTGAACTGCCTTGTCCCCCCCCCCCCCCCTCCCACCCAAAGATCTCTTAACTCTTTCGTTACCGCATGAAAATGGCCATTTTTTATAGGTCTGAGGAAGAAATTTATTGCTAGTATAAATAATGCTCTAGGTAACATTCACAAGTTTCAAAACAAAAAAGATGTTACAAAACTTATAAAAAATCTGAAATCTACCACTTTTGCAGGAACTTGAGAAAAACAGTACAAACAAAACACAATATCTACAAAAATATTACGAACAAACAAAATTTAAAATATACATTTTGAAGAAGGGAAATGATCTAGGAATATTCTAAAAGAAAAATAAACAATCTGCATAAAGCCATTTTTCACACAGATCAAAAATACACAGCTGAGGATGGCCCGGGCTGGCTCGAAGCATCGTCGCTGTCACTTGAAGATGAGCTGGTGTCGTCTTCGGACTCATGCTCGACTCAGCTTCACTAAATTCGTGAGCGGGTTGAGCACACTTTCGAGCGGAACGTTTTTCCCGCGACGGAGCCCCGCCGGTTGACGACGCCATGGGAGCGGCCGCGCGCGCCGCGCTAACGCCCGATGCGCCCCTCGCGTAGATAAAGAGAAACGAAACCAAAACTGCTGCAAACTGGCTAAAAAGGCCAGATCAACAAGTTAGAGGACTTTGACGGACCTTCAGAAATGAGCTGTATTTGAATAATATTGCGCAAACTCGGGAGCAAAGCTCGCTAGTGAGTAGAGGTGTCGTTTTCATGTAATTATCACAGCCAAAATTTATTACCTCGCAAAACTGACGACACAATTTGATAATTGACTTTTAGGAATCGTTTGATACCAGAATGTTGATAATAACGGAGCACAAACATAAGCAGCGCATTTTTTTCCCAGTGTGGCAGCCATGCCAGTAACATGCGCATTCGTTCGCGAAAAACTCCGTCAAAAATGCTGCGTCGTCAGAGCGGGAAAATTTAAACGTATTGTAGAAGAGCAGTCCCAGAACTAAAGCGAGATGCTGCAGCATGCACGGGAAAAATTTTTAACGCGTCGAAATCGGCAGCTTTTTTCGTCGATCACCGGTGATCGATTTGAATAGGCGTGGTGCTTGAAAGAGTTAAGAGGAGCCTAAAAAGATGATGATTCCATACAAATCTCGTTATTTAGCAGCAGAGATATTCTTTGAACATTAAGGGCCAAATGTCAATGCTCTGCAGGAATCCTATTTATCACACGGGTCCTTCATTGAGCATACTTTCCATTCAAAGCAACTAATATAAAAATGAATTCGCTGTATGTATGTATACATACAACCATGCATAGGTTGTCTGTATAAGGCTGTGAAGATGCTGTGAACCACATTTGTGACTTGCACAATACCAGGAATTACATTGACAACTCGGGCCGGTATTTTGCAGCGATGCCTTTTGCACTGTTAATGCCCTTTCATGCTCTTCGTGCTTGGCCAGTGGTCAGAGAAATGGTCTGGCCACCTCATCAATAGGATCAACCAGCAGTGAGTGGTGGATGATAAGACTAGCATAGAATAAAGCATAACACTGCTACAAAATACCGGCCCTGCTTATGAAATATTAATAAACTATCTCCCCTGCTCTGTGAACCCATCCAACCCCAACCCCACTACTTCATGCTGTAAAGGCTGCATTTTGCAAGTGGAATCCAGCGAATATTTCACGACTAATTGTTTGGCTCACAGAAGAAAACAAATAGTAAAGATTTTTCATGCTAAAGCAAAGGCAGACACTAAGCAAATTATTTTAGTTTCGAAGGATGAAGCTAATGTATTTTGCCATTTTCTTTAAAAATTTGTTGAAATAAAATATCAGTCAGGTTATTCCAGTCACTGTCCTCATATGAACAAACCCAAACTTTGCTAGGATGATCATCTTTACTCTAACATAGCCAGCTGCGATAACATTTTTCCAAGAAAGTTTTGGAGATAACTAGCCATTCATCTAAATGATTTTCTCAGGTGCAACGAAATTCACTCAGGGATTCTTTATTCGCACTGAAAGGCTACTATCCTTAGCAAAGAATAAAGACTAGACCCTTAGCATATCAAAACATTTAACCACTAAGAGGAGAGGAGAAATGAGGGAGAAATTTATCACAAGAGGAAAATCATAGAACTTTATCCGTACGGCAATATTTCAGTATCCTAAACGTAGTAACTTACCAAAGACAAGGATGAACAGGGTGTTAAGGGAAACAACCCAAAATACGTGCTCCTGCAAAAGAAAAATAATTATGAAATATTGCAGATAAATTAACACATCCCTAACAAGAACGATTCTTTTCACCCAACATAATGTAATCCGACATAACTACACACAGCTATGGTCACACCTCACAGTTTCCCCAAGTTCAAGACAAAAGACAAAAATAGTGTCGCAATCTGGTGTTACTACCTGCCAACATCATGTGCATTCAGTTATTAAGTGAAAGACTCATGGCTCGTGGTGCCTGGTTGAGTGCAGTCTTTGGAACTCTAGCTCTGTTTTCCTCCCTTATATCCAAGATCAATAGCACAGAATCGCAATGTCCATACAACGTCCTTTGGGGTTGGTAGGACCGATTAACACAGCCTATATGGCATTTGAACCGAGGTAGCGGCAACAAGAATAGAGCAAATGGAGTGGCCCACAGCAGAAGTTCCTTGATTTACACTTTCTCCCATCTGCACAAACGGAGCTGCCATCTGACCAAATTGCAGAATATCCATCTGCAGTTGCATCGGCATAGATTGCGAACTGGATGGAGGCAACTTGACAAATTCACATTGAATTCTCATTTAATGAACAGGATACTGCATGTCCAAGAATTATATGTGGCCACAGTAACTCACCCATGAGCACCTTCTGGTGGCTCTATTGATAAGCTATCACCATCTATGGCATAGCCTTTTACGGACTTTTTCAACTGCCACAATGCCACGGTTACATTAACAAGATTTTCATGCTACATTGCCTTCTTCTTCACACACTGTCAAATGAAGCAGGCAGTAGCCAATAAATGCAACAAAGGACTATGGCAACTGCTTTCATGCCAAGAGTATTATCTAAAGCTAACGCTGAAACATTAACTCAGGGTTCGTACAGGTTTCCAAAGCGAAAATTCAAGGGTATTCAAGGACTTTCCAGGACCTGTCGCAGGTCTTTCAAGGACTCAAAGCGGCATGCAAAATTGGAATTTTCTTCACTCAAAAATTTTCAGAAATGACTAATTTTATTGCACTTACAATAAATAAATAGATATCGCAATTATAACAAAAACATCTAGTCTTAATAACTTCTTAAGATCACAACACACAATTAAAGCTTTTAAAAGCGGTTGAGATTTTTCCAGTATAAGCTTGAAGTTCCCAAATATATTCCAAACGTCCAGTGTAGTGTTATTTCACTTATAATAAAGATAAATCTATATCTCAATAATGTTAATAATGACTAGCCTGGATCACTTTGCAAGTCCTAAACAGTAAAAAAAAAAGTTCGCAACACACAATGAACTCTTACAACAGCGGTTGAGATTACTCCACTATAAGCTCTGTAAAGTTCATGAAACATATTCCAAACATTCAGCGTAATCTTATTTCACTTATACAGAGATAAATAAATGTATATGAGGTATGAGATAAATGCCTTCACATTTGCTTTTTCTGTAGCGGCATGCATCTTAAGATCGTTGAAGACGCCATTAGGGACAGTAATTAAGAAAGTTAAATTAATTAACTTTTTAATTAGTAGAGGTAAGCAGTGATGTCAAATGGGAGAATTGCAATTCATGCAAAAAACCCATCGCAGCATTGAGATACAGAAAAGGCGGCCTCTATTAATTATTGTGGCGTAATGAAATTCAACCAAATTCAACGACGAAACCGAAACCGAAGCACCGATGAGTGCAACAAGCAGACGACTAGAATGACGTCCCTGTCCAAGACAAAGATTACAGAGGTGCAGTTCTTCCACGTTCGTTAACATATGTGTGTGCTTCATGCGCGCTATTAGTGCAAGCACAGCCCACACACCCACACAACGAAGTCGGTTGATGGTTGATGGTTGAACGCTCACTCATTCTGGACATCTAAGATGAATATGGCAGCTGCGCCCTTCCGCGTTCCGGTTTCAGTTTTGCTACTGAATTTGGGCAAATTTCATTACTTCGCAATTATTACTAGAGGCCGCTTTTTCGAAATCTCAAAGGTGCAATGGGTTCTCCGCACGAAGGATTTAAATTCTCCCATTTGACTTAACCGCCTAACCCCGCTAATTAAAAAGTTAATTTATTTAACTTTCTTAATTACTGTCCCACATGATGTCTTCAACCATCTTAAGCTGCCTGCCGCTACAGAAAAAGCAATTGTGAAGACAGCGAGCAAATACTGCATTTTCCTGATAACACACCCAAGATGACCGAAAAAACAGGTAGAGTTTCATACCAAAAACACAAGAGATCCATCCAGTCCAAGCAGCTGTCGAAAAGAAAGGGAGTATTCTGTTAGAACTGCCTGGTTAATCTCAATACATTTTGCGATTCTTGTGCAATATGAGTTAACTAGCAGAATTAAGAAGCATTCATAAGAAAAGAGCAAACAAGCAAATAAAATAAGCACACATGAAATAACGAAGTAAGCGGTGAGGTATTAATGTTAGGAAAAGATACTTAAATGTCTGCGAGAACCAAATAGTTTATTTAGAAAAGGTTGTACGACTTGCTCTGCTATGATATCTCAAGACTCTTTCTAAAGCACAACATATAATTTGTGTGCTACCGCAAAAGAAGTTTGTGAAAAATCAAAGTTTCTCGTGTAGTTAGCAGTGATCAATTAATAGCAAAATTCTTCAACATAAGATTTGTACAGCACCACTTGAAAACATCACTTTAAAATGTTTTAAACAGCAACACAGTTTGCAAACAGCTACAAGAAATGCTTTTAAAAAAGTGTGCTTTGAGGGGGGGGACACTGCTCTTAAATTTTCATTTTACTTCTCGATCGATTTAGATAACACTTTGTGAGTTCATGTATATTTGTGGGCTGATTTCAAATGTGCAATTATTGTTCTAACATAGTGTGTAGTTTTTAAAATACGCAATATTTCATGTGCCTACTGGGAAGCAAGAATTATCCTAATCTGAAATCAGATAGTGCGCAGTGCAACAAAAATTAATGTTCTAAACGCATTTGAGCAAAAGTTATGGTATGTTGAACATTTGCAAGTCAGTCAATTTTAAGCTAGGATTTCACTGGCGAATGTTCAACATCCCATAACTTGTGTTCTAATGGGTTTAGAACATCCATTCTTCTTGCACTGCACACAGTTTTGATTCCAGATTATTGTGATGTGTTGATTTGCTTTTCAACTCTCTTAGTTTAGGAAAAATTCTAGCTCCCCAACAGGCACATATAATATTTTGTATCTTAAAAACTACACATTATAGTACTAGAAAAATAATTGTATATTTGAAATCAGCACACAAATATACATAAACTCACCAAGATACATCAAAATCAATCAAGAAATTTTTTTTAAATGTCTAAGTGCCATGTCCCCCCTTAATTGTCGCATTGTCAATCCATGTACTGACATTGCGACCACAAAATGAGTGATGTCAGTTAATTAATCACTTAATTAAAAAGCAAGACATATTGGCCACACATTTGGAAGTGTTCGTAACCATATACAGTTAGTTTCATCTGCAAAGAAAAATGTTATTTTTTTTTTCTTTTTCTTCCATGCCAGCCCGCTTGCCAACTGTGCCGCACCCTCATAAGGCTTAGCACTTCACATTGACACGGTCTGGTTGAAACCATCAGGGCACCATTGTTTGAAATATATCTTTGCAATAATAATAAGAACAATAGCAAAACCAAACATCACCAAGTTATTTGTAAATTCACTTCAGGATGAGGTCTTGAAGTCCTGACTGATCAGTGATGAGCTAGGCAACATAATAAGAAGCACAAATGTGGGGTACCTAATATAGTTTCTCTATCAGCACAGAAGATGGCACAGCAGTATGTACTAGCATCTCCTACTTGCTGTCTGTCGACACTTGCCAGCAATGCTTACAAGCGAACATGCGCAAATGAATTTTGCATTTGTTTCCTTTTTTTTTTTTTCTTTTATTCTATCGATTACAAATGCTCTACATACAGGCATACGATCTGCATGAACTCTGGTAAATTAAAATTGCAATATAAAATTGGTAAATAACAGAAAACATACTTGGCTTTTATAGAAATAAGCTGTTGAAGTTAACAGAAGTCCATTACACTGTGTCTTAATTAAGTTTATGTTAAACTGCCTTTTTGCATTTAATTTGTAGGAGCATAATGAATGCTTGCTCTAACAAATAAACAGAGAAAATGAAGCATGCTGACAATTTTGGAGAGAAACCTCCAAACCAAATTCTCACAAGTCCTAAACCACAAGTAACATGCAGCGACTACATTAGCATACCTGCCAACCTCACTCGCAGCTTGAAAATTCGGGAGACCGCAACGGGGGGGGGGGGCATATCGGAAATTACTGAGACACACATTTGCGACCCGCTGTCGTTGCTTCTGTCTACTGCGATTGCGAAAGCACGCCGTTTCATGACCTCCACCATTGTTTTCGGCATATGCAGCCATTTCCCCGACGATGGCAGTTGTTTTCGTACGTCCGCACCAGTACTGCTTCGCGTCCTCGCACTTCGGGGAACATTTTCCGAAACAACGGTCCTGCGGGATGACTAAAGCTTAGAGGCAAGTTGTGTTCCATAAGAAATCCCGTGAATAGGCATTCTGCACGGCTCGCTCTGTCTTCGCAGCTCTTTTGGGAACTTCCGATGTTGCCCTGCCCTTCCGTAGCACGAACGTAGTTCTGATGCTTCTGTGAAGCAATGTGCACCTTTACGTCGGCCTTGCCGCCGTGCGAAACGCTTACATCACAGGCGCACGTGGTACAGAATTCGTACTTCTCGCGAAGCCACAAAGCACGGAAAACTCAGCTGTGTATTTTATGAGTCCAGAAACACTTGCAAGTACTTCTCCTTTGCTTTTGACACCGCCATCGACCTTCCAACTGAACTCGGGGGAAACACACAACCCCCCACAAACCAGGGGCGTAGCCAGAAATTTTTTTCGGGGGGGGGGGCACCTTCTTGATTTCGGAGGGGGCACCTCCTTGAAATGGCCATTTTTCGCTATGTATGCCGTGGCAAAAAAAAATTTCGGGGGGGGGGGGGGGGGCACGTGCCCGGTGTGGCACCCCCTGGCTACGCCACTGCCACAAACACGTAACTGACGCCTAGGCAGACGACGTAGGCCTAGTGTACAAAATGCGGGGGGCCAAGACAGACGCAAAAGTTGTGGCACCTTTTCTCTCGCCTTCTTTTGGTAGAGTGGCGAGCGCGTTTCGCGGCCGCCGGCCTTCGCCCAGATGCGCAATACTATATAGTGCAGAATATACTTAGCGGTACTCTACGGTATGGTTACAATGAACTAGAAGTGTAGTGGCGAGTGCTCTTCCGCAGCACCGCAACTGTCGCAGCAGGAAAGGCTGATGTACGTGCGTGGTTAAAAAAAAATAAAAAATAAAAAAACGCCTCTGCTATTGCGGCCACTTTTCGGGAGATTCGAGATAGCATTCGTACAATCGGGAGATTAGGTCAAAATTCGGGAGTCTCCCGGACAATTCGGGAGAGTTGGCAGGTATGCATTAGCACAGCACATATGCAGTCGCATGCAAAAGCTTCATTTTACAAAGACAAGAAAAATCGAGGAACGAGAAAAAATAAACCTATGTTGGCTGAACATGCAGCATGCTAGTACCGCGAAATTTCAAGCAAATGTTGCATTAAAGTGTGGAAACAACTATGAGCTGCGTTCAATTACAGCCATATTTAAGCTGTTTTATAAAAGGGACAGAAAACCACGCCTAAAAAATGACATTTGGTATCCCGCATGCCAAAACACAACAATAAACGGGAGACTCTATCATGCGACCTTCTAGTAGTATACATGGCTCCAGGCCTTTTTTTTAAATGATAAAATACAATGTTTTTTTTGTTTTTTTTCTATGATAAGCATTTTTTTTTGCAACTCACAATACACAGCTAAATCTTCTACTGTTGCCAGAATGGTGCTCTCTTCATGTGACACGATGAAACCACTGTTATGAGTGGTCCTCAACATCCTCATCGAGATGGCCATGTGCACTGCCAACATCCATGGAAATATATCGTTTGGGAACTTGTTTGTAGGGATATAAATTGTGCTCTCGCAGGCAAGCTAGAACTTGCAGTTACAAATAACTCTGTTTTTTGAGTGACAACATGGTTCCAAGCAAGAACACACAGAAAGCAGCCCATCATTTTGCTTCCCCAATTTTTGAGGCAGGCTACTGGCATGACTGTCATTTCTCAGTGTTGAAAGTGCAAGGACTCCTATCTTTTAAAGATTGCCCAGGTTGAAAAATCTTTCCTACAAAGCTTTTGTGCACTTTTGGAACTATGCACTGCAGGCATAAACATTTGTAAGGATAACACCATATAAAAAAAAACGGGTCCTTAAAAAATGATTTCTGCGCTTTTCAGCTTTAAGGGCAACGTTGAGCCTGTAACTTTGGGCAACATTACTCATTATCTCTGCTAGTACTGCTCTTGCAATCTCTGGAATGGTTCATTTCATGGAACCCCATCTCCATATTTGTGGACATAAATAGGATGCTGACAATAACAATGACAAATGATATGCTTGAATTTCATAGCCATGCAATACATTAAGAAAGAGAAGTTGCTCTCACCCTTTCCCAGGTAAGCTCCTCAGCCGCCCTGTCCCACTCAATTGGGTTCCAGTTGATATCATCTACACAAAAAAAAGCATAACATCCAACAAAAGAAACATAGCCATCATCAGTAATATTATAAGGTCAGTACATCCTTAAGCCTACTTTAACCCTCTGCAGTCAGGTGTTTACCCCCTCTCCATTAGTTCTGGTTGGGAGCTATTCCACATGTTTTGGCTGCCAGGCACACAGAGCACAAATGTGAAAAAAGAAAGCATAGTGTTTATGAGGCTGTTATACAGTTCATACTTTCCAGTAGCAAGCAAACTGCTGCGGGTGATCACCGAGAAAAATGTTTTCTCTGGTGTCCACATCATCTTTTCTTCAGACGTGCTCAAATACAAGGATACTTTCTGGTCATGTGAAGGTGGCATATAGTATGTACACCTCACTAACACTAAAATAAAATTACCTTTGGGTTTGCAAAACTCATGCAACTTCTTTCCCCGAGTGTAATTATCTTCGGTGCTCCACAGCACAGAAAACATACATGAATTCCTACAAGGTGTGCATCTAGAAAAATGCTGTCCTTGTACACAGGTGCCACGAAGTGTAATTATCAATAGTTAAAATAATTGAAAAGTTCTTGAGCTTCCCAGCAAGAAAAGCAAAGAGCAAACCAATTCATGCAAGTAAACGTGTCAGTACTGCCATCTCGCAGTAGCGATATATTCACGTCATAGGAGGGTTCCCAATGCACGACCACGAATGGTTAAGAAAGCTTCATAAAAGGTTTTCATATAACTAATAATTTTCTCAATAAGCATCTCTATTAGCATACACATGAATTGGTTCATGAAGCAAGGTATTACTTGAACCACACCCAACAGATAACCTTTGTGATGTTTGCTGTCACAAAAAAAAAAAAGGTACCACTAACCTACAAGTTTTAAAATATGTGCATCCCCATTTGCAAAGTAGTTTTCACAAAAAGCAATAACCATTACAAATTAACTTTCCTCTTGCCAATTCCATATCAATTGCTTTAGTTAGTAACTACCAGGTAGAGAAAAAGTATTTTCCCCTTCTAACTCAGTAAAGCTGTTAAAGGCCAACTGCAACGAAATTGTGCACACCTCAAAAAGACGATTTATAGGCAGTCCAGCTGAAGATAATGCTACCTGCCAAATTTCACTTTCGAAATGCAAGTGGTTACCTATGAAAAAAGCTCGCCAACAACGCAATTTTTCATACCGAAACTAGAAAAAACGACGCCATTACAGCTCGCCGGAAGTGACGTAGTCTACAGCTCGATGACAGACCGACCGATGCAGGCAAATCGTCTGCTCTGCGCTCCGAACATGGCTCCGATGTATGCGCTTCGCGGCCGCACCCCAGGGTTTTCTCTTCAGATGGTAACGAAGAAATTAACTATTCAAAAACATGCACAGGGAAGGAAACACGGATACATAGTAATAAAAGTTCGTTTAAGCGTTTGTCTAAATAACTGCTGCCCGCTTTGCGCCTACCGTCTCGTCCTGCTGTCTTGGAGAACTCGCTGGTTTACAATAAATGATGCTGCTGGTTTACGCTTCGGGTATTCTCGCTTCGTTGATTGACTACGGATGGAAAGACGGCGTTGTTTTCGATACCGATGCTCGGTTTGGCACTCTCCCATGTCTAACGAAAACGTCCGTGCATTTCTGTAAACACTTGTGTGACTGCGCCCTGAAGCTTTTGCATTAAACCACTAACGTAGCACAATATCGTTTTCTTAAAAAACGTTTACGTGCTTGAAATGCTTTGAACCGAGCACGACTACATTTCTATCGAACTTCACTGCTGTGACTACTCGCAACGAGAAGCGGGCCGATCAGCTTTTGGAGCTTTCATTACTCGCGCCTAGATGGCGCAGCTAGTCCAGCGCTTCGCGGGGCGTCGTTTATGTTCCAGTAGCCTACGGAACATATGTTCCAGTAGCCTACGGCTCCGCATTTTGCATTACAAAAGAATGCACATCTTCTGAATCAGCCGCTCGTAAAGGGGCGTCACGCAGAAAAGGAAGGGATGCGGCTGCAGGGAGTTCTGCTCACGAGCGGTGGTGAGCTGCAATTGACGTCATTTCCGTTTGTGTCCGATTTTTCCAGGCACACCGCTAGGGCTCCGCGTCGTCTGCTAGTTGACAATTAGAGCACCGATTATAAATGAAATACGCGATTGCAAGCTTTTTCACTGCCGTTATCATTGCTTACCCAACATATACTACACATTCCGAGCCAATTCTGCGCAAGTCAGATTTCGTTGCAGTTGGCCTTTAAAGGGGTCCTGAAACCTTTGTTGAACATATTAAGAAAATGTTGCAGGCCTGTGGACAAGGCTCAAGTGTACATGTGAGCCAAATAATATTGCACAGCGGGCAGCAGGTAATTCATGTTGAAGGCAACAAAAACAAAAACATTTGCTCGTTCCTTTGCACTGTCCTAAACAGTTACATAAGAACTGGGTGCAAGCGAGCCCAACAGATATCGGTGGATTCACAAGAACATTTTAGCTGCTAACTTTAAGTTAATTAAAAGTGTACATGTCTGCAATTTCAAAAAGACCGAAAAAGTATTTCATCCTTGCTCTTCTGGTCCTGATAGACGATCTTCAGCTTGACAATTCAAGTATCTGCTGTAAGCACTGCAAACACTGCAGTTGCATGTAGCTGTGTCTACTGCATAGCAGATATACTGTAGCCAAAACAAGTTTCCACAACAAGTCTCCTTGCTGAGGAGAAATTCTGACAACCATGTGTTCCTATTGGTCTCTGTGGGTGACGTAGCCCCAAGCATGTAACGAGGCAAGTCAGTCGTAGCAGCCACCTTGTACGGCGAATTTGCTGTGCATGTCTGAACCGCAGATAATTGCCAACACATTTGAAAGAAAGAAAAATTAAAGAAAATGCCAGACCATGATGCACATTAATGTAATTTTTTGGTGGGGTATCTCCCCCCCAATGTAGCTCCCAGTATACTAGGGGAGAAAAAAATGGGAGGAAAAGCCACACAGAGGTACGTAAGAGGCAGTTGGAAGAACATACCCAGAACCTCCACCACAAACATGTCACATAAAATGAGACGTGACTATTTGCAAGTGTATTACACTGATCGATCAAGATGGAGGACAGCACGCACAGCGGACAGGCCAGTCCTCTTTGTTGTCTTTTGTACGCAGACTGTCTCACCCTTGATGTGCTAGCTACGTAGCAGTAGTAGCAGTATAACTCCACTAATACTTCAATTTAAGAATTTTTTTGTCGCGTGACACAATGTATTCCAATAGTGAGCTCATTCTATGATTGCCTAGAAAGGTGTTTCAGGACTCTTTAATTATCCTATATATGCAAGATGAGCTAGCATGCTCTGTTTTGACCCAAATCAGCATAGCAGATTTGCCTAATAGAAAAACTCTATAACTCGAAAGTGTAAGACCAGAAAAAGTTTTGGATAAGCGAAATCACGAAAATAAAGCTCACTCGCCTCGTATAGACGACATGGAGCCTTCTTAAGAGGGCAATTAACTTAAAGCCATGATGAACTTAACAGCTCACATCCTTGCAATGCCTCTCGTGAACACACCCAAGGAAATGCAAGGAGCAACTTGGGCATGCTCGTGTCAGGCTTTAGTTTATACAGACTTGATCACGTCAAGTCATGGCTTCAAGTCAAGGCACAATTTTTTATACAGGGGTGAGTCAAGGTGACTGATCCCTGTACAATTTGAAACCAGCCTTCCAAGTGTCCACAAGTTATTCCCAACATGAAAAAAAGCTGATGCTTCTAATATCCGTATAAGAAATTCTGGACACTTCTTACTTTGACAACCCAAACTTAAACTGTAGAAGACTGCACCGTATGGCCTTTAGCAGATGCCCATGACTGACATGCCGTTTATGACACAGCAACCTTGCCATTTGCCTGAGCACCTTTATCAAGCCATGATTTTGCTGAACCACTGTGGGCTTCTGATCATATGCTCACCTTGTTTAAAAACAGAGCAGGGACTGTTTGCACCTGCTGAAAACACCAATCTTCTTGTACAATATCGATGAGTTAGTGACAGCATCCTAACTTAAAAGAGGAAGGAATAAGACTTGGCCTTTTGAATTTCTGGACCTCTTAAATTCAACTAACACGTTTTTCACTTGTGAATGTGTGAATGTGAAAAATTTGATTCTGAGGTTTTACGTGCCAGAACCACAACCTATTATACAAGGCACACCTTAGCGAAGATCTCCGGATTAATTTAGACCACCTGGGATGCTTCACTTTGCACCCAATACATGCTATTTCATGTATTTCACCCTCATTGAAACGTGACCACCACAGCCAAGATTTGAACCTCTCCTCTCATGCTTAGAAGCAAAATGCTGAGGGTGCTACAGCAGCAGTGTATGGGTGCAATTGCAATTAAACGCTTATTTTCAGAACTCCTATACAATGAAATATTTCAGTCTTTATAACTTCATGTCCAGAGAACATTAGGTATTCATAACCTCTATGCAATGAAGTGGGTTTATTTGTGATTTCAATACAACTAAATTGCCCTAGTACCGAAAAGGGAGACCAACACAATACACTGGAGCTATTGCATGTGCCTGTGTCAGAAAGTTGCATTATGTGTGGTATTTTATGAAAACATCTTTTAATCTGTGCGCTGCAAGACACAGAGCAGCCACCGAAACTGAACAGCATCTGTGCCGGCAGTGGCAGTGTTAGCTGGCGATATGCTGCCAGATCTCAAGAGCCATAATAGCGAGCATGGTGTTTGGCTGGAGACACTTGGGGGGGAACAAGTACTGATGCACCGTATCCTGCACTCTTAACACCATAGTTCTGCATTTTGTACATGCCTGAAGCTCACTGAAGTACAGTTGAAATAGAAATGGTAGCATTATCGGAGTCGAGCCTTCTACAAATGACCTCTAACCAATCTACTCCACTCACCCTGAGCAACGTGGTCATCTGCCTGTGCAGGAGGTTCCTCGGCATGGTGAGGCACTGGCCCTAAGGGTGGCCCCACAACTTCTCCTGGCTCAGCTTCTGCCAGACCTTCAGCATGCTTAGAAGGAAAAAGTAACAAATTACAATGTAGCAGACTTCAATCCTAGGGCAACTCAATATATTTGCCTAACGCAAACTTCCCAGAAAAGTTAATAATCCTTCCTGTCTTCCCCTAAACTTTTTCTTTTCCTTTATATTCCCAGAATATTAAAAATCTCGTAGCCTTAAAATACTATGTTAGTCTCCTTGACCCAAGCTAAGCCTAACTGTAATGCAAATGAGTTACGCGGAATCCCGCAAGGTGGCGGAAGGGTTAATAAAGGGAAAATAGACAACCACCCGTTTGTAGCACGAAGCCACAAGGATTTCCTTGTGGCTTCGTGCTACAAACGGGTGGTTGTCTATTTTCCCTTTATTAAGCCTAGCTGAGTCTATCAAGTAACTAAATGCATCTGTCAAGTCAACAAGATGCAGAGCGAGGAGTAATAAGGCTCTAGTACCTGTCACGCAACTCTTTTTCAACCAACATATGTGATTTCTGTAAAAAACAAATGCTTTGTGCATTTAGATATTTCTTTCTTCTTTACAGTGCTATTGTTCAAGGTGAAAAACTGGGTTTGAGCACAAAATAATTTAGCAGCACTGACTACATGTACAAACCACATTGACTTTGTTGAATAATGTTTCATCACCTCCAAAGGTTATGGAGTCAAACCCAAATACATCGAACTTGAAAGTTTGTGAAATAGTTTGATATATGAATAATTAAAAATTTGAAAGAAGCCTATCTGTAGCTTACCTAAGAACTCTGCAAGCCTTAGACAGTCTTTTGTGACTGTGAAACGTGGTAATTTACTATTATGTTTTTCCTTACAGCCATACCAATGGCATAAGAAATTGCATTAACTTGCCCGCCACACTTTCTTGTGGAATGTGCGCGTCAGATTGCGAGGCCTTTTATGTTCTTGAATCACTGTAGTGGTCTACTTTACAAATATACAAACAGCTGCATGTAGTATGCTAGACTGCAGGCAGGTAGTTCTATCTGCTATTAGTGTTCTTCACTATCATTATAAAGTGCAATTTAAATCCCTGCCGTACGAGCCATCCATATTCTGAGACACACACCTAGCTAATTTTTCTCCATGGCTTACAATGCCTTTCAGATTCAATACCCTGTTTGGCAGCATTTGCCAAAACAGTGCCACTTTGTTGTGGCATGAACACAGTCTAATTCTGTCGATTCAAGCCTAATGGGACTAACAAAATTGGTCTAATTATCTGGCAGGCCAAGTTAAACGAAATGAAGAAAAAGCTTCAAAACACACTGCCCATTAATTTGGCTGCATTTGCCCACTGTTCTAGCATGGCCCTGAATTTAACACACACCCACTTTTATATGTGCAGTGTAAACTTGACATTAGTGCTGATTTACAAGATAAAAATCAAATGCACATCAAATTTTGATCACGTGCCAGTTAAAACGTTTGAAAGAGCGCACTACAGCACAGTGTTCAATATTCCGAATGTTGAAGTGAGGATAAATTGTACAAATGGTGTGCTATACTTTTGAAGGAGGTTTCCAAGGGAATGTTCGAACTGTACAGTATAGAGAACAATTCAATACATTTGTGTTTGACTGCAGTCAAAATAACTTTTGCTCTCTGTCAAGGTCAAAGTCTGTTGACGAAGAGAGAAGGAAAGAACAACTGTATCACTGAACTGAACTAAAAAAAATAAAAAAAGTCAGCTGCCCATTTAATTTCATTTTGAAAGCAGTCTGGCAGCAAGAAACGAACTTCAAGAATGGCCCCTTTCCCAGAAACAAATATCACTCTCCTATGTCAAAGGCACCAGTGAAGCCATCAGGTAAACTTTAAAGGTTTAAAGGTCACCACAAACCAACAAACACATTGAACCTTCTACCAAACCCAAGGACTATATATACACAGTGGGACAGAGAGCCCAAGGGGCCACCTAAAAGTCTAACGTACTGACTGTCAGGCAGCATGCATTGGCAAAGTAAAAAATTTATACAAAAGACTTAAAGGGGCCCTACAACAACTTTCAAAGTAATCGTTAAAAGAGCTTATTGCCTCGCGAATCAACTGCCGCAAAAATTTTTTTAATCCATCAAGGCAAGCGGAGTTACAGGGATCTGTAGCATGCTTCAAGTTGCATCCACATACGTGGATACGCGCAGAAGCGGATTGGCGCAGCATGGTGCAAATGGCGCAGCACATCCACCCCTGTGTACTGCATCTGCTGGACTGCTGCTTCACACCTAAATTTCAGCACCAAGTTGGCACTGTCAGTAGAGTAGTCAGCGCTATAAAAATCAATTATAGCAACCGCAACCTCTCATGAGAGGCCATGCTACAAAGTTCCTGGAATGTTTGTGCAGTGGTGGTGGTAAACAACTTTATTAAAAGCTCCGGCAAATTCGTGGCCTGGGCCTAGGCCACCCTCGAGGTGTGCACATAATTTTAAAAAACCTAAAATGGAATTTATGACAAACAATGATTGACTATGCAGAAACAATGCCTAATGCAGTAGAATTTGTTGCTGGTATGCTAATGGCAAGTGCTTTTCCTTTTCAATCCAACGGCATAACCAGGAATGAACTGGAGGAGATGGCATGAAAGAGTCCTTGCCATCCCCTCTGACAGAAGAGAGAGTGTTCATATACCAAGCACTCGGACTAGTTATGGGAACTCTCTGCATACAAAGTTATGGCATTTTTGCTTAAATTACATGTTTTATCTTGCACAGTTGAAAATATGTAGTATCAAGAAGCCATATGAAAAATATTAGAATTTACAAATTAGAACAATGTTTGATTCAATGTTCAAGTGTTGAATATTTGCACGCTTTTGGTGCTAACACTAAGCCCCTGCATATTCCCACTTGACCATTTGTGTGGGATCTTGTGCACCATGCAGACTCTCGGAGTAAAGGTGACATCTGTGAGCACACCTTGGACCATGTAGCAGGCTACTATACTGCACCAGCTCTGCACAATGCTGTGCGAACTGTGAAGAACTTGCTTGTAAAAACATAGTGCCATTATATGAAGAGGAAGCAAGCGAGCAAGACAGTGGTGTCTGCTGCAACAGCCTACTGTTGTTGCAGTAAATGGGATAAGAGCCAGAAGCATCTCTCAAATCTCATGATAATCTGTATCAACAGAAGTCCCATATTGCCCTATATTTATGTCAATACAGTATTTTGACATACTAAAGCTCAAACGTGTTTGAGGTTACACACGCACACACACACACACACACACACACACACACAAATGTTGTGCAAAGTCAAGCCCAACAACTAATTACTTCTTCATAGTTATACAACCTTACAACAACATATGTCACTTCTTGATATTAAAAGCAACCAACCATTTCCGAGTCACCGTAAGGAATTATATGTCGGCATACAGAGCATAAAGGAACATGCAGTCACTGCATTATATGGTTACCTGTGGGTCTTGCTCCAGCCAGTCGGGACCCTCTCCATGAATTACTTGTTCTCGTAGCCATACCAAGCTGATAAAGGCACACAGAGTGCAAGTAACGATGCAACAGCCATATAAGCTGTCTGACAACAAGTTCTCCCTGCAAATACAAGCAACCACAATGTGTTTTAAACAAGTGGTCAATGCTCCTGGCTACATGGCCACACAGTCAAACTTTGCACAAATGCAAACCTCGAAAATTAACAAAATTAAGCATGCAAGCATACAGTACAATGAAAATATGCAAAAAAAATAAAATATAGCTATCAGCCAGCAAAAAGAGCAAACCAATTTTCTTTCATTTTCTTGCCAGCAAAATGAGCACACCAGATACAAATGTAATATCACTTGCTTTGCAATGCTCAATATTGAAGGTGTCTGCTGTATCTCTGACAATGTGAAAAGCACCTAAGATCTAAAAAAATAGGCTGATCCTGTTCACTCTTTTAGCAGTCATCAAGAAATTATACTAATTGCTGAGCTACTCTAGCATTTGTAGACAGCTCTGCCCATGCCTAAATGGGAAGTAACTGCCAAAACATTCAACGAAAAAAAAAAAAACATTATGGCTAGCAGATTTAAGATGGCATGATTACTCCAAAGGAATTCTATCCCTAGGAATTTTCTCCATGAACATTCAGGAAAGGTAACAATTTATAAAGAAATTTAGAACTTTCTTCATAGCAACTTCTCCCACCCTCAAGGATATTTGTTCCAATGAGTTTAGCATCTTAATAATAATAATAATAATAATAATAATAATAATAATAATAATAATAATAATATCTGGGGTTTTACGTCCCGAAACTACGATCCGATTATAAGGGACGCTGTAGTGGAGGGCTCCGGAAATTTTGATCATCTGGTGTTCTTTAATGTGCATGGACACCACGCAGTACACCGGCCTCTACCATTTCGCCTTCACCGAAATGCGACCGCCGCAGCCGAGACTGAACCTGTGACCTTCGGGTCAGCAGCCAAGTACCATAGCCACTGATCTTCCAACAAGTCTTATACACATATCACACCATGAACTATGTTCACTGATCAATGAAGACTGATGGTGATAGGAGTGCCTGCAAAGGCCACAAGGTTTGAGAACTCGTACTGTGCTTTATCATGCACCTCAAGTAACAGGTCCCCACAAGCCATTTTACTTGATTAATAGTTCCCAGCCTAGCCCAATCAGTTTGTTGAGACATTGACACAAGAAATTGTGATATTGTACGAATAAATAGTTCAGGCTTCTTACAGCTCTCGTGTGTGGTGTGTGTTTTTAGTTCTTTGTCTCAGTCGGGCTGTGCCTTCCTATTACTATTACTATGTCTACCATAAAATTTTTGGAAAGTTCCTTTGCTGTTTTTTTTTTTTTTTTTTTTTGCTTTACATTGCTTTTAACAAAATAGAAAGAACCTTGAAGGTTGTCTAAGTGTGCACCTTATTAGGGGGTGATCAAAAAGTAAAGAAAATGTCACAAGCATTGTAGTACTATTGCACAAAAATAAATCTGACTGACAACCGCGCTTGCTTGTGCGAACATGTCTTACCACATGTTCTCCGAACCATAAATTCCACCAATGAAAAATACTGAATCCGGAAACTGAAACCAAGTACCAAACCAAATCACAATTCACAAAGCAATTAGCTTAGCACACAAATGCTAATGCCCATAACTGCTACCTGTTCTACTTCACAATTTGGGAAATCCGTCCTTTTCGACAATTACAAAAGAAAACATAAACAGACACTCACGTGGAAAGCATATCCAAAGGCAATGTTAAGAGTGAGCTCACAGACCCAGTAAATAGGCATCGATATATGCGACCTGCATAAAACAGCAAATGGCAAAAGTTACAGCATAAACAACACAACTGCTCCCGATAAAGTAACAAAAGTAGTTTCCAATAATAAATTTCTTTCAGCTAACACAGGATGAAGATTGATAGAAAGCCCAACACAAAATGTAAGTTGCAGATTAATTATGCAATGCAATTTGTTAGGCTAAGTATGTATACTCAAACATAAATATAGCTGAAAATGGGTTAAAATACATACATTATACAGTGAACTCTCACTTGAGTGAACTTCAAGGGACCCAAGGAAATAGTTCACTTAACTGAAAGTTCACTAAACTGAATATTCACTAGAATACAGAACTGCATTGGACACAGCGGATATCAAGTCAAAAGTGTGAAATACAATTTATTGTGAACAGAATTCTATAATTTTCATTTGTGCTGCCTAAATATGGCGGCACACACTGAACGCTGTGTTCTGGTGTATAAACACTGAGCAGCAATCACTATATCCTGTGCCATACACACATGTATGAAATAAAAAGAACGGCACACTTACAGGCTGTAAGGGGCACTATGCCTAGCCAAGCAAACGCCACCACAGTGTAATGCAGCCAGTAGCGGATGGCCGTGCCCAGGCTGCTCAGCAGGCCGCTCACTATATCCCGAATTGGCAACCGCTTTGGCATGTCAGGAGAGTAAACTGCTCAGAAACAAGGATAATAATGAATGACAAGGGGCCAAGTCTCATAAATGACAGAAGATACACAATGTACAGCACTCCATTCAACAGACAGCAATAGCCATTTCAAAAATAAATGGTAAATTTCAACAAAAGATAACAATAGGTGCCTCAGAGATGTATATACACAATGTACAGCACTCCATTCAACAGACAGCAATAGCCATTTCAAAAATAAATGGTAAATTTCAACAAAAGATAACAATAGGTGCCTCAGAGATGTATCAGGCATGCACACAATGTCAAGAGTTTAGCCTGGATGCTGCAACCTTCAGCTAAAAATGACAATAGCAAGAAATTTTAGGACAGAGTCCACTTTGAATTAAACATTATATCAGTGCATTTTTACACACTGTTTACCTATATAACACATTTTTTCAAGTTCTGTTTATGGCTCAGATTTTTGTGTAGCTCATGGCACTCGGGATTCAGGGTGACGTTTTCAATTTAAAAAATTGTGATGTTTTGTGCTTATCTGTTTCTTTTGGGCTGTGCACAAGAAAACCACAATACCCAACTTTTCTTTCTTTGTAAAGCATAAAACTAAGGGGCAGCCGCTGTGGAGCTTCTTCTTCCAGAGAGGCAAAAGAGTGTTTTGTGCCAATTATACACATAAGCACCACTCATCACACGTAAAAAACAAGAGGTATATTTCAGACTACTAGCCGTTTTTCGTGACCAAATACTGCTTTGACGTGCCTTGACTCAAATTTCATCACTTCCTATTCATAGGAAGTTGTGGTCTGACCTAACAGAACGGTTGTGTTTTCTGCGAGCCAGGCACAATCAGTTTCAATATCGCCATTGAAATTCAATGATGAATATTTCAAATTACGTGCATGTTTTATCATTTCTAAAAAATGGGCATGCCATAAATTGTCACGAGTTACAACTTTCTAATACAAACAAATGCCCTAAAGTCAATAATTAAAAAGTTAATGAGGTACAGTTAATTAGTCACTACAATTTTACTCAACCTGTGGCAAAGTATTCCCGCCTCGACGCAGAGTTCGTCTGCGAAAAGAACAGGAGCCTGACTGTCCTAGAATTTTTACTAGAAAATTAGAACTAGAACCAAATATTTTTAAAGAAGAGGTTAACCACAACTGAATGAAACCAACGACATATGGTCTGCTGTCATAGGGCACTCGTTAGGGTATTTTTTATATTGCGGTTGATGAATTCATTGACAAAGACAAATTATGCAAAATTTTTAATATTCACTTTACAGCCAAGTGCATTTCGCTATGTTGTAGAGGGTATTCCCAAACAACCAATCCAATTTTGGGGGGCAACGTACATGCTGCATGGTGATCTTTTCTGGTGTTTAAAAAAAGCCCACAAAATATGAAATAAAACCACGTGACTGCGCTCATGCGCTATCGTACTGCAGTGCTCTCAACCACGCTTTGAGTGAAACAACCAGCGTGCGGACTGTCGACCTATCACTTATCAGGTACGATGGCACTTCCTTGCCATGTCTGGCCACCAAAAATGCTGATGCACTGAGAAGCCGCTTCCTCAAGCCACGGCTACTCATTTTCCCCTCAGTCCGTGTGGTGGTTATTACATTTAACCACATTTGAGAGCGCTGCGGTACGGTAGAGAACGAATGCAGTCATGTGGTAGGAATTCTAAAGCAAACTTACAGGCACCCAGTGAAACAAAATGTGCTGCAGTACCGTAGGAAGTGCACACATAAGAAGTATAATTAACCATAGCAATAAATACTGCAAAGCATGCATCACTAGCAGAACCCTCCAGTTAAGTCTAGTGCTACACTGCATGCAGACTCATAATCATAGAATACATTATGAAGGATACAAAATATCTTTTCCCAACAAGAAAATGTGCCAACCTAGGAAGCAATTCAACTGAATGCTTCTCAAAACTTAACTGTCTCTTTGTTTATTAAATTGGTTAGATAATTGTAACTCACTGATTAAAAACACATTATAAAACAGTAATAACCAAATCATGCATTTACCGGCAGGGTCTACCTTTGTGTACAGCTTTGCAATTTATCTGAGAGCCTTGGCAAAAGCATACGGGAAAACCAATGCTTAAGTTCAGCAAAGAATTATGAATAGTTCTGTACAATTACAAGAAATGTTGAACATTTTACTACACTTTCTGGGATAGCTTTCTTTTATTATTCTAGCACTATGTACTTTTCTAGACTGGAACTGATGATGAACAAAAGCACAAGTTTCCACACTCAAGTGCAACTTGAGTTCCCATTCACCACCAGTTCCATATTGTCCCTGACAGAAAAGTAGACAGCACAAGAACAATAAAACACAATCAATTAGCTGATTTCATCGCTCTTTTAAACGGCTTCCTCATGCCATGCAAAAATACCTGGCACATACAATACATAACAACAGTATACAACCAAAGATCAATTCAAAAACTCACTTGGCATAAAGGAGAACCGGTGGTTGCAGAGCTCACAGTATTCTTTTCTGCTGTACTTCAACCACTGAACCAGACTGCAAATTATGAATAAAAGAAAGGTTGCAGAGTACTGATTGCATGTACACGCACACTGGGACCATAGTGCAAGGTGGCACCTGATCACTAAAATGCTAAGTGTTGTGGGGGTGCTATCACCCCCTGTAAGGTCGTTTGCACCTCATGGCGAGCGCGTCTCGCGGATAAGCCGCAGATCGAGTTGACAGCCGTTGAGCGGAAGGTGGCGTTGTGCTCGCGCGGGTGATTATCATCATCATCGTTAAGGTTAGCACGGTAGCGCCAGCAGCACCGCTGGGCGGCGAAGCTGGTGGGCACACGGGAAGAAAGAGCTCTCTTTGGCGTTGGGGCGGCGATCGGGACGGACGTCTTCCTACAAGGGGTAGGCGGGATGCGACAGCTGCGGGTCGCTTCCCGTTGGGCCCCTCGTGGCGAGTCGACCGTCAGCGACGCCGCCTTCGCGTTACCTTGTGTTTGTTGTTGTGTTCATTGAGTGTATTGGAATTTGTATAATTGTTTTAGCGTGTTTGATTTACCTGATTCGGCTAGCGAGCTCGTCTTGTAAAAGTAGTTAAATAAATGTACACGATGGTTTGGTACGACCGTGTCTACTGTCTCCGTGTGCTCCGAGAGCGGCGCTCTCATATCGAGACCCCCACAATGTTCAATCATGCTCTAATCTTCAGCCAGTCTATGCCAGCTTACAAGCTATGAAGCTGTAAATTGGTTCAAAAGCAGCGTTCCGTTAGCACCTGTGCGCCAAACGCTCTGAAAAAAAGTATCAAGAGGCTTGCAGTGCCAATGGTCTTCCATCTCACCATAAGCACGCTGTATCTGTACAGGTACTGCATTCACATTTACTTTAACCTCGGCCAGCCTTGATACAAGGCATATACCAAAAAAGTGAAAGTTGCGTAAAAATGAAAGGAAAGGCTCTGCTAAAATAAGGCAACCATGTACAAGCATAAGTGAAAGTTAACTATGTACCACTGCACATTAGAAACTAGTAGCAAATCTTTTGTGTTTACATGACATTTTAAATAATCGCAGTTACATCCTACAGCCATGCCCTGCTGCTCTGTGCACTGACAGCTTTGATTCCTTGTCACTTTATCCTTTTGAAAATTCACTGACCCTCTTGTTCCACTGTACATGCATGAAATGCAGAGCTTTCGGAAAGCTCATAAAATTAGATGGCATGAATGTGTTCAACATGGCTTCTATCTAGTTATACGTCTCAAAGAATGTGCATATGATGCAACTCTTCAATGTTACCTGTTGGTCTTATCTCTGTAACTTGATGTAGCTCTAATTGCATAGTGACATCAAGCAGTAGCAACAGATGCCTCACTCCTTGAACACCCACTATCAACGAAAGGCCCCATTGCAAATATTATATGAAGCAATCAGAAAAATATTACTGGTTAAAGTTCTAGAAAATATGTTAGATCCGTTCCCAACTCCTCCCAAGGTGTTTCAATGTCAAGATAGACCTTTCAATTACGAGCTCATAAATCACTAAAAATTAGACCAGCTTGTTGAGGGTATTTGGATGATTTTCGTGACCAAGAGCGACTTTCGTTAAAATCCAAACCCTGCTGAAAAAAAAACAAAACAACAGCAAATTCAATATAAGTTTCTTAATTACCTGCAATTTTTAACAATAAACGAATTATATTGGCAAAAATATCAATCAATGACATTTGCTAATGGAGTAAGAACATCATTCGTGCAATAATGCTTTTCACATAGATGACGCATTGGGCCTGTCGAGCCTTAGCTTGCTAAAAACACAAAAGACCAGTTCAGCTCTCCCAAAGTAGCTTCCATTGTTGATGCTCCAAAGAATAAAAGAAAGAAAAAGAGAGAAAAAAATATGCAAATTAAAAGCTTTGTCCCTTTCAACATTACAAACCAGCTGTGTGATCACATTGGCGAGTCAAACACTGTACCTTAAAGAAGGAGAAAGCAATAAGAATAATCCAAATGACGAAAGTACTGTGCATGTGCACTCGCGAATTGAAAGGACTGAGGCTACCCATGTACTGCGGCTTTGTTTCTTTTCACCAGCACTTCTAATATGAATCACTTCACTAAATTAGGTCCAAATACCCTGACAGAGACAAGTATGCTTGTCAAGGCATTGGCTCCAGTGACATTCCTCGTTAACCAACTCATCACTGGATGAGGGCATCACAGTGAATATTTTCTTCGGTTACTTCATGAAGACTCCATTAGTCCCATTAATTCAGAGACTAAACACAATTAGACAGTATCGTAGGAAACATCAGCACATGGCCAGGCACAAAACAGCTTGGAAGCCAACCAACACAAGCTTTTGACATTTTTTGCATCAAATAACAAGGAACCAAGAAACCTGGCATCAAAATCAATTGTTCAAATTGAGAAATGCTTGACACACACCAAGTGTTGGTAATGCAATAAGAGAGACAGGTTCCTGCTTATGGTGAAAATTTTTGCACTTCGTAAATAATGAAGCACTAGATGACTGGCACCCCAATCTCGGAACTTCACAGCTTGTCCTAAGACCGCTCAACAAACAGTCTAGTCAGCCCTGTCCTGTGCATGCCAGAACCTAAATTGCGTCAGCTGATGAAAGCTCACTCCATCCTGCCTTCAGAATACAGAACTAACCCAGCAACAAGTTTTATTGAGCTCCATTATAAGCACAGACTTCTTCGTAAACAGTTCATCCTCCTTAGGGATGCCCATTTCAGAAAAATTTTTAATCCAATGCGAAGCCGCAAGTGGATATGTTCGGAATGCTGTGTTAGAAAAGGTTCTGTTGGTTCACTAAGAAAATGTTACATGGACCCACGTGGTCTTACCTTATGAGTTATATGTTAGGTAAAGGCTCGTGTATGACATTGGACAACTACTAAAGCTCTCCAGAGATTTGTCCCGCACACACTGCACACAAGACCAACATACACAAGACTGCCAAAACCAATCAGAAAGACATGACAAGCTTCCAGCTCCGAAAACTGCAAGAGGTCAGACTGCAGTGTGCCGGAGAGGAAACTGCATATCCTTTCAAAGTTGGGACTTTCCTGAATAGTGTACATTCATTACGGCCAGACATTAGAAAGGCAAAGTAATTATCATGCCAAAAATAATCATGGGTTACAACACTGTTGCTATGAGAGCAGTCGGTGAGAGTGATCAAAAGCATTTTTAATGCCCTGAGTGAATGAGATGACCCATACATTTAATGAAAAATTTGTTTCGCCACCTGCCTCATATATAATGTTTGTGTTCTGCAGAAAGAGCAGGAATTATACTGCCACCTTAACTTCAGGCTCAGCTTGACAGAGATATACATGTAAAACTGGAACATCAGTCAGAAAACAAAAAAGCGAAAAGTCTCCAGTGCTATTTGACAGACTACTTGCTCCCAATAAATGAAAAGCTGACACCAACAAGCTGCTATGTACCAAGTCATCTCAGGGAGGAAAAAAAAGAAAGAAAGAAAAAAAAAAGAACAAGAATACTGTACCCTGAAAACAACTAAATACCGTTTTTGCACCTGCACGTCTCCCTAACACCTCTTATTTTTGTGCAGGTCAAATACATATGCATTCTTTTTTTTTGTTGAAAACTTATCTTCAGAGTGAAACCGGTGCACTTTTGCATAATATTTTATTGATAAACTATGTATTGTTTATGTAAATTTAAGACATTGCTTTTCTTCCTGAACTCGTCCCGAGTCATTTCCATAAATTGTTTAAATAGTGACCTTTAACAAGTCTCAGGATTATGACCCAGCCCTTAGAATTAAAAAAAAAAAGGGGGGGGGGGGAGAGAGAGAAAAGCTGACATATATAGTCAATGTTGAAGAAATTTTGCACTTCAAGAGTAGATCCCTGCTCCAAAATAATTATATGAATGTATTATGTGATCCAAAATGCATCACTTGGAACAAAATAAACAAAATAGCAGAAAAAGGCACTGATCGTCCTTGTCTGTTTTTCAGTTTAAGTCACTGTCCTAAGTTTAAGGGGAGACATGGCACTCTAAAGCAGTTCTTTAATTTCTTGATTGATACTGATGGAATTTGCTGCATTTAATGTATATTTGTGTGCCAATATCAAATATGAAATTATTTTTTTAGTACAATGTGTTGTTATAAATGTAAGCATTTTTTGGTGAGCCAACACCAGTTTGAGCATATCCATCTATCTAGCCACCTGCGATATTATGCTCTTGTAGCCATTTCATTAACTTTATGTATAGGCGATGTGAAAAGCGCCGACGACGCCATCTGCCGCCACGGCTCGGAAGCATCGGCGGGTCCGGGCGAGCAGTTTTCCCGCGAGCGTGTATGCGAGTGCACGGATGGACGTGTTTTCACCGTGATTTAACGCCTCTGTCGGGCTTCAGCGATGCCGAAAAATAACTGCCGCGTTGTCGGCTGCTCAAGCACATACAAAATATCGCCAGGAACGCACTTATACAGGTTTCCGGTGCTATTTCATGAGCGAGAGCGAAGGCGGTGGATTGCGGCTGTCCGACGCAGAAGGTAAGCAATCACGCTTTCTTTACGACAGTGTTAGAACGATTACCGTGTTTTTATTTCTCCATTTTATGTCGCTACGTCTTCAGCGAACGCTACTACGTTTACAATTGGTCGCCTCGCCTGCATTGTAGACGCTACAATGCGCATGAGGTTGTTATTACTGATAAGACGCGATGCCTAGGCTCTCTTGAAAAACGAATGGCGCGAAGCGTAATGCCAGAGAATGTGGGGCAGGTGACAGCTCCTTTACAAAAGCGCCGTGGAATCACACGTGTGCTGCACGAAATCGGCTGCATTCTGATGGTACTGGAATGCGATCACCGGTGCAGAATGTTCGCTGTGCGCTCGCCTCAACTATATGCATACTGGCTGTAAAACATGGTACCTGTGCGCATTGAGGGCTTTTGACAGGACATTCAACCAATTCAACCTCCTTTTGAATGCCTCGTAACATGACTTCATGCTGATGTGACGGAGGAGGGGGTACAGGCTGCCACCCAAGCTCCGGCAAAGGAGAACTCTTGCGAAGCTTCTTGCTTACAAAAAAGGCACGTTTATTTACATATTAACAAGAGTAAACAAACTAGGCGTAGAGACGCGCCTTTACATGAGAAGAGTTCGCAAGCGACAAGATGCCCCCAGCGCACTCTCGATGCGCTCCTTTTATATCCGTCCGTGCACTTGTGTGGACGGACGGATATAAAACGATTCAAAATGACGATTCAAAATTACTGTTCTTTCGAAGACTGTATTAGATTTGCATCACTGACAATGCGAGGCGAGATGAAAAAACGGCTCCAATCAATGAATATCGATGCGCTTTGAGGCACGTGTTAATACACTGACCAGTACGCCTGGCTGATGTACACGTGAGCACATGAAACAGGAATTCGGTTAAAAACTCCTACACAAAAATTGAAAAAAAAGAAAGAAACAATTTGGAAGCATCTGGCCACATTTTTCATTGCCCACTGCAGAGCCCTGCGACCTTTTGTGCACTAAAGAGCAAGTGCGACTAAGTGTATTTCTTACGGAAAACACAACCCTCTCCTCATATCGCTTCCCTGCATTTTTGAGGCCGTGCGGCTTCTTATGAACACATGGAACAACTGCAATAATTCTAATTTCTTCATTATTCACGGGTGGAGGACATCCTTATTTATCTTTCTTAGCAATGCGAATGAGCTTTTGGCAAACCGATGCGATGATACACAGGATACACCGCTTCCTTGAAGTGATCAATTTGCAGCTGGAAAATGTACTGCTCAGCTTATGTGCACAAGTTTTTATCGACTGGCCCGCGCACATAAGCAGGACATCACATTTCCTCGTTAAACAACATTCGAATGCGCCGACACGAAATGAAACACCGGTTTCGATGAACACTACCTGCAAACATGCTTCGCGGTGAAACTTAAAAAAAGCATGTACCAAGAAACAGTCAATTGTTAGAGCAAGGCACTGGACAAGTGAATTTTAGACCCACCCCTTCTTCATTGAACACGTATAGAATGTGTTCACTTCTTTGTACAGCGTGTGACTTGCCAATTTAAATCAAATAATCTGTATACATATCTGTGTTCCACTTCACATAGCTCACGAGAGTACATTTTGACTGCGTGTATCGGCACGCAATAACTTGAATGCCTCTTTTCCATCCGACATACATCCACTCGTAAATACCTACGCTGACTGACCAGTTCTTCCTTTTACATTTCATCATTTCATGCGTAGAGATACATGCAGGAGCGTTCGGACATGTGTAGTATTTAGGATTTAATAACAGTCAATAAGCGGCGACGTATTCATTTTGTTTCGTGCTCCCACGGCGCAAAGAGCAGCGACCGACGGCACAGCTGGCCAGCCGGCTCGCTCGGCGTACACACTTTTCCCATAGTGCTCCGCGCGCCCGCGGGGCATTCTGGGATTGCTTGAAAAAGGTCTATTGATGTTAACCCGACGTGACGCCTGTATCATAGGAGCACATATGTAATGTTTACAAATTTAAATAGCCAGCCCTGCCATCACAATTGACGTACGCCAACATTACGCCTGTATAGGATGTTTTTCCAAAGCAGTTTCGAGACCTGGGGTGGCTCTGCGGTAGAATATCTTGATTGCCACGCAGTATGATTGGGTTCGATTCTTGCTGGGACGCTGATATTTTATCTTCGCATTCATCGGGTCAATGCTGCTGATGTCCGTTTTTCTCAAAGCTCTTGCATTTAAATCACCAATGTTTGTTCTTGTCGTTCCTGGGTGGATATAAATTGACAATCGTCTGTGGCGCATACCCGTATACTGGGGCCCAGGGTATACGGGTATGTGCCACACGTGTCTGGGGGAAAGGGTTTGACGACGTACGCGACAGGATTTTCAAGTTATCCATGTCATGACCAGCCAGACATATTCATCAAACCCTCTTACCCTCCTATACTAATTTTGGTCTACCCTAAGTAAAGGAGGCGATCACGAGAGCACCCAGGCGTAGGCGGCTAGATATATAGATAGATAGATATGATACGTAGATAGAAACGCTCCAAGTGCCCGCAGTACGCAAAGAAATGCTTTGCATTTAAAATTCTTCGAACAGTGTCCTTAGGCTTCCATACACTGCTTCCAATGTGATTCTCTTACTGAAAAGCTCCCTGAAAGCCAGCTGCCGTGACCTCCTTCAGAGACTCTGTGAAAACCCACTGGATGGCCGGAACACCGTCATAAAGGTGACCTTTCAGGCGTCTCCTGAGCTTTGGTAACAGGAAGAAGTCTGCCGGATTTACATCAAGGATGATGCAAGTCCTGATGCGAGCCCGGCAGACTTCTTCAGTCATTTATAGCACAAGAATTTATGATGGCTTTATTATGACCAAAAATAGTGAAGTACCTTGGAGAACAAACCTGGTTTTGCTAGCCAAATAAGTGCTTCACATTTTAAAAACACTGGCCACTACCATCACCATAAACATTTGAACTCGTGGCCCACTGCACCAGTGTGTAGGTGAGAGCTGAGAACACTGCGCTATTGTGCAGCACTAACGCTCGGTAATCTGTAACGAGTTTTCCTCCCCACACAGCCTCAAGAGTATTGGCATCTACACACATTTTAAAAGCCACAGCATGCAAAGCAGCAATGGACAATGATGGTGTGCACATTGTAAAGGACTTGTTCTTGACAAGATGGCAGCGCCCACCCTCATAACTTGTTACTTTCACGATAAACAATAATAATAATATCTGGGGTTTTACGTCCCAAAACCAAGATATGATTATGAAGGACGCCACAGTGAAGGGCTCCGGAAATTTCAACCATCTGATGTTCTCGAATGTGCACTGACATCACATAGTACACGGGCTTCTACCATTTCACCTCCACTGAAATGAGACTGCCATGGCCAAGATTGAACCCGCGACCTTCGGGTCAGCAGCCAAGTACTGTAGCCACTGATCCACCATGGCGGACAACACGATAAACAAGTACAGAGCCACCGACATTGCTGAAATATGTTGAGATTTTAGAATTATTATGAGAGAATTAATGAGACAAAGTGATGTGCAGAGAAATGATCCATTCAATATGCAGCCTCAGTCTCAAAAATACCAGAGCGCATGATATAACTCACCAATCTTGGTGGATGTACTTGATGCTTCCAGTGCAGATGCATGGATGGAACAATGGCTTGTCGGGTGCCCCTTCCGAGCGACATACTCGACAGATGTCTGCAACAAAAGAGAAACAGCAATTAAATGCCTATGTGCAATGCTGGTTGTGGTATCTGCAAGACTGACTGAAACTGGGTTCCCTGCAAGAGAAATGCTTCACATCGTTTACTGGTTTCAGCTAATGTTACAACCATTTAACGACAACAGCAGGAATGACAAACCACTGAAAGATGAAACCCTGCTAGGCTAAAATAGTGTATTACACACAGTGAAAACAACACAAACACCATGCACAAAGGAAGCCACACTTATGCCCAAAAAGAAAAGTGCTCTTCTCCAAACTGCTCTGGCATTAAAGGGACCGACAACCGATTTTTCTCGACCCAGTTTTTACGGTGCAATAGAAAGTTCACCCTTCGTAGTGTTTGTAGCTGCAGCAGTTAATCCCCAAAGCAAGTGATTATTTTATTAGCAGTATTTTTCGATCTGAAAAGCCCCTGAATGGTACGTAGAAGTCCTCCAGCAACGCTGTGAAGCGAATGCGATGCCGATAGCCCTCCTCGCATCATGACCAAGGTTTTGCTTTCACAGGAGTGGGTGAAACTGTGATTAACCACCTTCATATTGACCTTTTCGACCCTTTTGGGATATAAAGAGCAGGTAGAATAAGTTTTCCAAATGCTCGTCATCACATGAGATCTCTTTACCACCTCGTGAGCTAGGAGCTAGTGGCCTCCGCGATTAGTTCCAGCAATGCGTCACCGGAGGGAATCTCAGAGGCCACAAGGCACTTTTCGTATTTTTCCAATAGACCCTTTTCATAATTGTAAAGCTAGCTTTCCTGCGATGCAGTTTGCCCTGCTAATGGCGGCTGGTCACTTGCTGCAAATAGCGTGTTCAAGCGCAGTTTGCTTGCCCTATGGCGCGGAAAACGTTCACTGGGCTCCCTTGATATAAACAAGCATGATAGAAAAGCCATGGCACGTTCCACTAGGACCTCCTCTCCACTTGAAGGACGACAGGTGCCGCCATTAGTAGGGCGAATATGCAGCACAGGGAAGCGCACTTGCGGATTATGAAAAGGGTCTATACGTCGGCAGGTGCCGCTAGGCCCTCAGCTAACAACATTCATGCTGCCGCTCATGAGCATCGAGTCATACCTCAAGCGAAGGCGGCGCCACTGTTCTGCTCAGTGCAAACGAATGCATACCCGCACGTTTTATGTTAGAAAAGATTATAATAAAAAGTGTGCTGCATTTCAACGCTGATATAGAGATAATTATAACGCACACCAGTAAAAGGTTATGTGATAGGTACAAGTGCCTGTTCACTTTTTTTGGTTCAGTGCATGTTTTGGAAGAAGACACGGGAATTTTGCTGTGAAATTGTGAACGAAGTTGCAAATGACGAAAATTAGAGCTTTTCTACGGCTCTTATGCAAAGTGATTACTGGATTCACATATTCCTCAAGAAAATGAATGTGCATTGACCTATAAGAGGTTCATATATAGTTTTCTTGATACTTTTGATAATTCAGACTTCGGTTAATTCAGACAGTTTTTCCGGTCCAGCGAAATCCGAATTAACAAGCTTTTACTGCGCGCACGTACGTGTGTGTGTGTGTCTACGCATGCGTGCATGTGTGTGTGTGTGTGTATGAGAGAGAAAGAAAGAATGGATTGAAATACAATATATTTTTGCAGCTCAAACTATGCAGTACAAGTCTCTAAAATTTGCAAATGTTATGCATGACTTACTAAAGGCTGGATCCCTCAGTGTGCCTCCGTTCATGTGTACTTTTGCCTCACATAGTATTTAGGAGTTTGACACAATCAGAAAGAATGCCTTCTTTTTTCTTGTGTCACTTTGCTTTATATCCATTTACCTTCCTTCAGTATTGGTATACCTTTCATACAGGAACATTCAAAGGTATTCAAAAACTTTCCCAAGACCCCATTAAAGCTTTTGCAAGAGTAGAAAGCAGCATCCAATGTGCCATACTTCCTTATTATATAGCAAATGTTTGCAAGACACTACAGTTTGCCTCAGTGCAGTAGGGACACGAGAACTGTGTTGGAAATATCTAACCTTGCTGGGACTTTATTGTATTAGATGGTGCTACATAGTTCTCGCACTTTACTTTTCGAAGTATTACACAAACAAGCACTAGCACCAGTCCAATGAACTTCGTTTTCGTGCACCGCTTGCTTGACAAAAAGAGAAATAAGTGCAGGAGGTCTTGCCATGAAGTCCTCGATAGATAAGCCAAGAGATAAAAATGTAGGAGAAGGCAAGCTGACAACTGACCTATGGGGAAGTGAAATGAACAATAGTATGAGGCCATAAAGAAGTAAACAGAGGAAGGAAACCAGCACCAAGCCCTGGTGTCACTCTCTCCCACTGGCGTTTTCAGTTTCCCATATGCACTTGTTGAGGCATTAGTCTTACAGTCAAACCCAGATACATCAAAGACGAGAATACGGAATTACTGTCCATACGAAACAGTAGAAACACCCCCTGGAAATCCTGTGTAAAAGTATAGCACTGCATTAAGCATCAATAAAAAAATGTTAACCACCACTTTCACTGTAGCCTTGCAAGTGATATTCTCTATAATGTGCTGGAGTCATCACGTCATTGGAACCATTCATGCCAACAAAACAGAACTGTTCTTGCACATGCTGCTAATCAAGGCAATGAATTTTAGGGGAATGACATGCCATGGAGAATAAATGAGCAAGGTGTGTGCACCAAAATACAAAACAAGGGCCTTGTTTGAACTCCATAATGGCAAACTTGCTTAATATTCATCACCGCAATACAGGTGACGCATACAAATAGCGGTAAAAGTAGCTGCGCAGTGAAGCATACTACCTGTGCCTAGCACCTCTCTTGAAGAAACTTAAATGTAAGGACTGCCAGAAACAGCTATCATTATGCATGAATAGTACTCAATCAAAGTAAACATGCACAAGAAAGTTGGTGCCAAGACAATAGCAAGCACATGTTTATGAAACGCCTTCAGACCAGTGGCGTAGTCAGGGGGTGGCACATCGGACACGTGCACCTCCCGAAATTTCTTTCTACCATGGGCCACACAGCACCAAATGACACTCGACCACACATGCCTGCCCAGCTCCCACTTTGTGTCAAGGACGTGCCCCTACCGAAACAAATTTCTGCCTACACCACTGACTCAGACATAATGTGAGATAAAATAGAGCAAGGAAATAATATAAGTTCTGGCTTGTTCAAATGGCACAATTAACAAACTGATGTTTTAGCAACAAGGCTAGAATATGAATCTTATGAAAAATTTTCATCTGGAATTTTTGTGAATCTAGCATGACTAGGAGCAAGAAAAGAGTAGCACAAAATAAACACGGCTGAGATCAGCCCACAAGAAAAGCCCATACTCGCCTCATTCTCATTTATTTTGAGCACTGTTTTCCTTTTCACAGTCATGAACCAACACATCCATCAAAATGTTGTACAGTGAGTGATTAGAATGCACTTAAAAATTTGCAGCATGGTCGCATGCATTGGAATTCCGATAGTACTCAGTACAGAAGACTACAGAATTTTTATATGTTGAAGTGCCCTAACATCAGGAACTGCCATCTGTGTCTCCTATTCTGAATGAATCACCGAATCAAAACTAGAAACTGAAAAAAAAATAATAATAATAAAATTAAAAAATTAATCGACAACTCGTCTTATGGAAGCCTCACTGAGCTCCCCATCAACCACCCACTACTGATGCTAACTACTGGGTCAAAGAGGATGGTACTATTACCCCTCTGCCACGATTATCAAAAACAGGCTTTATAACCACTGAAACCCTGAAGGTAAACAGTGAATGTGAAGAGTTACTGCTCAATGGGTGGTATAGAAGCACAATAAAAACTTCATTTACAGGGCCAAAGTAGAAAGGATCACAAGTGCACTGTAATCACAAGGGTACCTGTATATGCTCGTCATTCTGGGGGGGAAAAAAAAAGCAACATAACCTGATACAGTCCCCATGTGTGTATGCTGTCCCAGCCAACTCGAACCATGATTAAAAAAAAAAACATGTGCTCTAGGAAAGTTGGACCAGCTGTACATTGGTTGTAGCTGTGTGTACTTAAAACCTGTAGTTTCCTTCATTACTAAGTATTAATTACATAACATTAATTAACCAACTCCTTAATTCTTGCTTGAATAAGTAAAATATCGGCTTTATGTTATAGGCCACCTCGATAACCTAAGAATCAAACATTTATCTTGTGCTGAACTCTGCCCGGTTGTTTTTCTGAGAGAAAACATAAGCGTGCAACTTGCCAAATATGAAATAAACACACACTGCTATTCAAACGCTTCCAAGCATTCTTTTGGTGACATGTGGCTGCATTCCTTTATCCCTGCAATTGCACAGGGCTTCGCGCTCTTTGATGGACGCGGCATGAAAACACGCTGCTGGAACATCAACTGTTTTGATTTTGCGTACTTCAATCCTAACCTTGCAAAAAGCTTTGAGGAACAAGTAAGAAACTGGTAACCATCACAGATTACAATGGCATAGGTCTACTAAACAAATACGGCAATAGTTTATTCACTGTTGTTCTTGATGTCTACAAGTCATGCATCTTGATATACAGAATAATTAAAGGCACAATGAAAGTTTTCACAAGTGAAAGTGTATAAGACAGTGATAATATCTGCAAGTTTGTTATATTCCGTAAACAAATGACAAGCCCAAATCTACATATATCTGGTGTTCTTGTACAGATCTTGAGACTAAGAATAGATACCTCAAAATGCAAGTCTTGCAAAAAGAGCTGTGAGTGTACCAAACTCGAGCATTAGTTTCATTTCAAGTGTCAATTTCTACTTGACTAACGTGACCGAATAAACAAGGTTTCTCTATGCTAGGTCTAATGCACTATAATGTGTGTTAATGATAGGATGCACGAGCACGCCAATTTACTTCCTACGGGCACGAGTGGGAATCTACATTCATTGCAAGGCGTGCGGTTGCGACCCTCTATTCAGCAATGTTTTGGTGACTGGAAGGGCTGATACACAGAAGCAGCATGAAATTATTGAAGCGTTTCAGATCTACAAACTTGGTCATGATAAGCGTGAGAGCGCACCATCTGTGTTTCTGAATGACAAAGAGCTCCAGTATCTTGACGGTGATTCTAGCATGTAGTGATAGGGGGGGCACTTCTGTGTGATTGCTGTCTGCGCGCATGCTCATATCAGTTTCTCATGTGTGTACTTAGATTTAGGTGCACGTTAAAGAACCCCAGGTGGTCTAAATTTCCGGAGCCCTCCACTACGGCGTCTCTCATAATCATATCGTGGTTTTGGGACGTTAAACCCCAGATATTATTAGTTTCTCATGTCATATAGTCCTATCATATATATATAGTCATATCATATAGTCATATCATATAGATATCATATCATATAGATATAGTCATATCATATAGAGTATAGGCATGCTCATATCATATAGTCCAGCATTCTTCCTGTCGCTGTCTTTTTCTTGTCTCGGTTCCTTCTGCTTTCTTTTGGTTCTGCTGGTATTCCCACCAACACTATAATACACATGAACAAATCCATCCTTTGAACCAAATCATAAAAGTTGTTCTGTGTGCTTTGATGCTGTTTTTGTTGCTCGCTCAAATCCTGCTCAACCTCGCTATTGCATTATATTCATTTTAAAGGAAAAGGGGAAAAGTGATCACAATGCGCTTTCAGATGTCCTTACATTTGAAACTGCACTGTGTAATCACTACACCAAATATATATTACACAGATTCGCGCATGTCTATTATTGTCAAAACGCTTCTTGAGCCTAGAGGCTTGGAGATATGGACGTATGGAACACGCATAATTGATAGGCTACAAAAAAGACCAAAATAGCAGCTTAGGCAAAGATCACTATGAACTGCAAACATCAACGAAGTGGGAAGTGATGTGGTTACATCAACGAAGTGGGAAGTGATGTGGTTGAGTGACAAAATTTCGAAACTAAGTACACAAACAAAGCTTGTTAGTGCTCTATAACCACTCAATCACTTACACAAATTCAGCAATCAGATATTAACGATTAGCTTGCAGGCTCACTCGGCGTGGCAACAATGCAAAGGAGGCCCGACTTTTTTTTCTTTTTTTTTTTCTTATGCGGATGCACAACAGGTGTCTAATGACGTCACGCAGCCTATCAAACGCAAAACGCTATTCTGTCCAGGCTCTGCCGACCAACTTCATTAAGCGACATAATTAGACGGTTGCGCGTGCACTTTCCTTAAGCTTGCTACGTGCGCAAGGAGTGCAACAATGCCGCTCAAGCGTCTGACCGTCGTACGAAGACCGCAAGGAGTCTGCGCGAAACGACCCGCAAAAAAGGGCACGACATGCATCATTTCGCTACGACGGCAATGAGTAGAAGCAACAGTTTCGAACGCAACGCGCTTCTTGAAAGTTTTCGGTCAATGAATTTTTTTTTACACGGCCTCAACTGCCCAACGCAAGCGCTGACAAACGCATTGCGCTAACGCATGCCAGCAATTACGTGCTGTTGGTAAGGCTACAGGTATATACATATTTATTTCTTTTCAGTGTTTAACGAGATGTTTAGGGTGTTGCCTGTGGACTGCGACCGAAAGAAAAACCCCTGCGTAGCAGGCTCACAACACACTTCCACAGAAGCACAGCTGTTTTCGGTTTATACATGGTCATGCATGAAAGCTCCACGAACGCGACAGAAAGCGCACCTGGGGCATAAGGCCAAGTTCTGTACGATTTTTAAGCTTTCGTTATTTCAATGAGGTGCCTATATGATGCGGCAATCGGCATCAGTGGAATTAAAGTATACTTAAAGCCTTTTCAAAACAAGTTCCTCGGGCCTGAACACAGAAAGTTCGCAACCAGCTGACAGCTTGTAACTACATACGTTAGTTATCATCCTAGCGTAAGTTGTTCCCGGTAAGTTTACGCAGTGGTGAGTGCAAAGGTGAAGCATGGCAAGTGCAATCATATTTTACACCATTTGTGACGCCGTACTCAAGCTGTGCTGTGTATACTGCTATGTACTACCTGGATTTAAGCCTACTGTTGAAAGGCTGTAAATCGTCATATACCAATAACTTTTCAATTTTCTTTATATAATGAGGATTATGCACGCTTTCGGATGAACTGACAGTGACCCTAGCAGAAAAAAACACGGCTAATACGCGTGAAAACGAAGCGTTTCTTCAGCGCTCACCTTGAAGCTGGGAATCGTCCATGTTGGTATATGACGTCAGGTCCGGAAATAAACAACTCAAGTAAAACCATATCCGGCTCAGCTAGGCTCCATAAAAATCTTGATAATACGAAAACCACTGGAGGTCGTGACGAAAACCTATAAAAATCACGTTACCGCCGGCTCAGCTCAACAAGATAACGTTGCAATGAGACTGCTTGAGCAGGTTCTATTGATAACGTTCATTGCGTGCAATATTTACGATGATTGAGGTAATTGAGGCAAAGCAGGAGAAAGGAGGGGGAAGAGCTCGAAAATGTTTAATTATAAAACACGCGCATTTTTTTTTTTATTTTTTTTGCTTCTTCGTGAGAAAGCTGGCGTAACTTTTTCTTTTTGTAATCTCAGAAGTTCAAGATTTTCACGTAAAACTTTCACCAGGGTAGCCTCCATGATGAGCTGTGCGGCAGCGTTATGCACTTAAAACAATATTTTTTTTTTCTTTCTTCTATGGCGTACTAGCACGAGAGAGAATAAACCTTCCTCCACTGGACACCAAGAATGCACGGAAATAATTCATTCACGCATAAATAGAATGCAAGAGCGATCTAATCTCACTGCAGTTGGTTTCTGAGCGTATAACTAAAAGAAGAGCTCCCATGCATGGCTACCCCTCTAAGCCCTAACTTGCACTAAAAGAAAGAGCAAAAAAAATGCTATCGTTCGTCCGCGGTCGTATGGAGGCAAGAAACGAAATTCTCTCTCATCCAGGCCTTGTGTCAGATGTTGCAGGCCAAACAATAAAACTTTAGCGTAGAATATGCATGCAAGCTTCTTTCGTGCCCATGTGGATCGGAGTGTCCCACAAGAGCTAAAAAATTACACCATCTCCCGCTAAAGGGAACCATGTGTAGATGTGAAGCAGCGGGCGCTAACGCTTACACTGGCGGCGGCGTTGACGCTGGCGCTCATCGCAGCGTTGCGCAGGAGAGAAAACTGGGGAGGCGCAAAGCAGGCAGTGATGGAGCAGTTTTTCCTACTGGAACATGCGAATCGCTGCTAATGGGCAATGAGAGACAGAAGACTCCGACTGGACACAGAGACCCGCACTCCGCTTTTAGTTAACGCGCACGCTGCGAATTTTTATTGTTCAACAACGCACAGGAGAAATCTCCCACCGGCACCACCTTGGAGGTCAAGATCCATTGCTATATATACGGGATGGCCAGTGAACGGTTGTGCAGCGCGAGCAGTCGGTTTTTTCAACCAAGAAACTCGCTAGCAGACGCTGCCTGCGTCGGCGTCGCGAGGCGAGAGAGGGAGGAGCGTAGGAGAGGAGAGAGAGGGGGTGACACGCATGCACAGTGGGAGTGTGAACGCCGTGGGCAGGAAGGCGTACAGGAGAGAGGGGGGGAGCGTAGGAGAGGAGAGAGGGGGGACGCGCATGCGCAGGGGGGAGTTAGACGCCGCGGGCAGGGATGGAGAGAGGGGGGGAGTGTAAGAGGGGAGAGAGGAAGGGAGGCGCATGCGCAGTGTGGGTGTGGTTGCCGCGCGGAGGGATGCCTAGAGGAGAGAGAGGGGGAGAGGAGGTTTTTTATTTTTTTTAACTGTTTGCGCATGCGCAGTAACGGGTGGTCACGCCGCACACCACCACCGGATTAAGGTTCGCCATAAGATGCTTCACATCTAAAAACTGCAGTTACACCAAGCTTGCGGAAGTTCAGGAATAAGCGTCAGCAGGATTTTGTCTTGGAGGGTAAACCCATGTTGCATCGCGGTGGGTGAGAGGGGGGAGCGTTGGTTTTGCTTGGGTGGAAGGCAGTACTGGCGTGGCTTGGGAGGGGCAAGTCTGAAGGGCTTTAGGGCAAGTGCCCTTTCTACACCCCCCCTGCCGACGCCCATGCATGTGCCCGAGTTCAGAGGAAGATGGCGGCCTGATGTCATAAAAAATCGCTGAACAGCTAAAAAATGTCGAACCATATGCATTGGCTTCAGCGACATGCCCTGTTGAACGATTTCTCATCCCAAGTAAATATCGTTACAGTGGTTACAGCGTGCCCTCACATAATACATACTCGCATGCGGCGGAAGCGAGAGAGGGAACCGAAACTATACCATTTACACGAAACTGTGCGTGGACCATGATAACGACGTTTCCTATTTAACAAAAAAAAGATCTCGAAAACTGTCTTTTGTTGAGTGCACATGCAGCGTATTAAAATAACCGAATACGTTTTGTATGTGTGGTGACGCTGCATTCGTTACCGAACCGAAACTATATAGTTGCCCGCTGGCGTCAACATGCGCCAACCTTTCAAAATACGGTTCAAGGTTCGAACAAACGCTTCAAGCACTTCAAGCCCTTTCGAACACGAGTCTCTATGCACGAGTAGCATGTGACAGTACCCTGTCTATACCTGTTGCCCTCGTGCGCGCGTGACATTATTCTTCTACCGCAATGGCGGGGCTAGGAGGTCCAGATGCACGCTTTTACCAGCAAGCGGACCAGGCGACTAAAGCTGGAAAAGATTTCGCTAGGCTCTTTTACGACACCCTTGAGAAGCGGCGACACCTGCTCAGCAACCTCTTCCTTGACACCGCAAACTTGGTGTGGAATGGCAACCCGTATTGCACCAAGGAAGCTATCGGCAGGTTCTATGAATCGCTTCCGGCTTGCCAGACAGATGTCATGTGTGCCGACGCACAACCCTTTCGTGGTGAATTCGTCCAGGGCCAGACAGCTATACACGTCGTAGTTGCTGGACAGATCAAGTTTTCAGGCAAGCGCTGGGTACCGTACACAGAATCCTTTGTTCTGACGGCTCAAGACAATGTGTGGAAGATTGCTGTGGACACGTTTCGTTTTCAAGAACCGGCACCGATGTGACCGAGCAGACTTTGTGTGTTGCCCACTGCGCTTGTTTTGTTTTTCGGTTGTGTGGACGGATGTATCCACTTTTCATGTTCCATCGAACCCCGTGCTTTTAAATTAAAAGCCCTGTCCTCGGAGCTGGATATCACGACCTTGTGTCATTGTGAAATTTCAAAGTAGGCAGGGAAAAGCTGTGTTGGCTCCTATACAAATTTATAGTGCAGAATTAGCTGTAATTCATAAATTGCAATATGTAGAGTCTTAATAGCACATTACGCATTTTTAGTCCCACGTGGAATTAATATCGGCATCTTTCAAGTCATCCAGCTTAAAGCGCATAATTCCACTATCTGCGGCAGGTGGCTTTTAAAATTTTATGTAGCCGAAATAATTCACTATCTATATATTGTATGCCTCCTGCTTGAACAAAAGCTGAATGCATCAATGAAAAGGTGCACTTTCTTGGCCCGTCTATAAAGCTCGTTCCGGGTCCTTCTTGAAGCAAAGCTAACATTATAAACAGATTGGTATGGCGCTTTTTTGGCCACCTGTGGTCCTTGCACCACAAAACATTATCTCATCAGCACTAACTACACGATGAAATAGGAAAAAGAAGGTCACAATACAAGAACGGCAGCTGATCAATTATGAATAGCCGCCAACTCGCCAAAATTTTTCTTCTTATGCAAAACAATTTTTTTTTCAGCTGTGCGCAAGAGACACCGTATGACAAACACTGATGTCTTATAGATATTCATGGCGAAGACGATTTGCTCCTCTAGTTTGTTGGCTGTAATTCCAACATTTTCATTTCGTGTCCCGGGCATAGGCATGTGCACGGAAAGGGGGGGGGGGGCACAACCTTTACCCCCCCCACCCCCCCTGAAGGGGAACCCTGTGCACGCCTATGGTCCCGGGTATAACTTGAGAAAAAAAGATAGCTCTTTATTGAAATACAGAAACTTCTGCTGGATGTACAGTCATGCTCAATACGAGTTGCAACATGCTGTCTGGGCTCAAAATGGTGCCAACACTGCAAATCGGCATCTATATAGAAAAAAATTGGTGAATTAAACTCTCTCAGTTAGCAGTACTTTGTGAACCAATTTAATGTTTGTCGGTTTCATTGTTCAGGCTTGGGGTCACTTTAATCACAGCCAGCGTGTTGCAACTCATATTGAGCGCGACTGTACATGTAGACACCTGCATGGTACTCGGCATGCAGGAGGGCCAAAATGGAAAAAGCAAGAAAATTATTCATCATAGTATTTACATGTCAGAAAAAATATGATGGTTGTGATATTGACAGGTTAATTTGTGTTTTTAGCTGATGTCTTCAAGAAACATGAATAGAAATTTTATAGCTTGACATTGCTTTGAAAGAGAAGACATAGAACACAGTATCTCCCCCTACCCCCCAACACTTTCAATATTTAGTGGAGGCTAGAAACCGAATGGGGGGCTGTGTTTGTGCCATCCAATTAATATGTGTGTGTGCACTAATGTACTATATCTTGCACCCAATGCTGGTGGGCCTGTTTCAGTATTTTGTTAGGTGGCCATCACGGTGGCATCTGGAACATTGTGTTGCTCTGATCTCACATATCCCAATACAATATAGCTACAGGAACCATGAAATACCATTTGCTTCAGCATAGGTCAGCCTCTTGAAAAACTTGTGAATGACGGAGCACTATAGAGATTCCACAACTCAACTTTCAGCACAAGGGACTTGGGAGACTTTTCTAGGTGAAATGATGACTTGCGTCTGCAAACAATGCAGCAGCCGCCCTTTGTCGGAATACTTGAGGGGAACATCCTGGATCATTTTATGCATTCCCGAGAACAGCCGAAAATTTACACCTCAACAGGTACACCTGCCAATTCAGAGACGGTGAGCAGGTAGGGAGTGTTGACACTATGACCGTAAGACTACCATCTTCTGTATGCAATGGTAGATAACATTTTCTTGGGCCGATATCACCAAAGCTGGTGATACTGGTGTTGATCCAGAAACTTGTTTCAACACAATCCACCCTTTTCACGATGCCACGGTGCATGCGCCCTCCCCCTAGTGGGAAAGTTGAGAGACGAAGCCTCTTGGATCTCGGAGGGTTTAGTTTTGGCGATACCATTGTCCTGGCCCCTACCAAAATAGCAGAGGGCAGCACAGGAAAATGTAAAAGGCAGACTGGTAAAAGAGCACCTCTATTCTTCACGTAATTCACAATAATGATGTCTTCTACACTGTAATATGTGCGGTTTTCAGTCTTTTTTCCCTCGCACATTCTCTTCACAGCCCGCTTTGCAAGCGGGCCACGACTCTCCGTTTTATTTGACAGTGAAGGACTCCAAAAGAACAGCACAAAGTGCAGCCAATGATAGCCCGCCTAGAAGATCCTACAATGCACATTGCTTGGTGCGCTGTTCTTGCAGAATGGAGACCTTCAGGCTGTAACCCATTGATGACTTTTTTTGCAATATTGCCAAAGCAGCAGAAATCTTACTAAACAAACTGAAAAACTACAGCTTGTAACACGGTGGACACGTACTACATGTTATCTTCCTCTTTGTCCCCTTCCCTCAATTTCAATATAGTTGGTGCTTGTACACTGGTACAGAGAGAGACATCATACAGCATGACACCGCCGCATTTTGTCGCCTTACTTCATCACTGCTCTTGCACAAGGTTGTGTTTTCCTTCATATTTAATTATTTGATCAGCAGCAATTAAAAGTGTGAATTCATAAGCTTCATACTTTTTTTTTTTTCATGCCAGGACATCCAGGCACATTCTTATGTCATCCAGTAGGAAAGGTAAGTAAATGTACACTCCGGTAATTGAAGCTAGGCACCTTTTGTGCATGGCCCTAAGTTCCATCTTGTCTATTGCACTGCTCGCCGCAGCTGAGCTACATCCTGATGTCACATAGCAGCATGTCAGGCCTCCAGGAACTTTTATATCAGTTTTTGTAAGGAGGATTCTTGTTCCAATTTTACAGAGAACAAGCTCAATGAGAGTCGACATAATTTATTAGCCTGATGATTAATTTAATTCCAATAAATCATATGAATTTTCAACAACAACAAAACAGACGACTACAGATGTCCAAGCAATGGAGTTCCGTGTAGAAGTAAAACCCTATCGCTTGGTCTAAACACAACGTGCAAGGTAAAAAGGAAAAAAAAGCACTCAGCAACCTTCTTGACATGACAGGGCACTCGTTCTTTTTTTCTTTCTTTTTCTTTTTTTTTTCAAATGGTCACTTGGGAGATTGGAAAAGACAATAGTGCCCATTTGGTGAACAGACAATAATGAGTTCTGAAGCACGACTTAGCAGTAAACTTTGGTGTTTACTTAGAGGTCGAGTTGGGTCATCGTCAAACCTATGCAGTACGAGGCCGAAAAATGGGAGTTCTTCTTGAACCATGCACTGTCTGTAAAGAAAAAAAAAAGAATTTACATCACTATGGTGCAATCATTGGAATTTAGCGTTTTCCTGTAATACATATACTCCCTGAAAAAAAAAAAAAAAACAATTCATTAATAATGAAACCAACTTGCCTTGACAAGTTTTATAACAGACTAGGGAAAATACACAGGGACTCCATGTTATCGTCTATGTTTTTTTAATGTTGTATGGTTGATACATTAGGTGCTTTCCACGGCCATTGACAAGGGTTGCCAGATTTGGCTACTTTGCCCCAAATTGGCTGCTTTTTTTAGGCCAGAGGTGGCAGAAAAAAACATCTTGGCTACTTGGCTACTTTTTGGCTACCTTCTTGTTTCTTAAATTTGAAACAAATTGCCAATATGTTGCGACTTCGCAGCCGCTGGTGTACGAGTATACAGTGTCAAACCATGGCCTGGAAGGCGTGTTTCCAGCTCCCAAAATTGAATTTGGCGCTTGCATTGCACAAAAGAAAGGATTACTGGATACTTGGCTGGGGAAAACTTGCATGGGGCCTAATTTTGCACACCACCTATTGCTGAAAGCGGTGAACAGGACAGTCGAAAGTGGTCGGCATCCAGGACGCTCTGCACTCATTGACATCAGAAATCGGATATCTGACGAAGTGTCAGAGTTATTTCTTAGAATTAGGTACGGACTGTGACTCAGGAAAATTGTAGTAGAACTGAGAGGCGGGCGAGTTGGAACTTATCCATCGTTGGGTAGCACACAAATTGACAAAAGACAAAAAAGAAGTGGACAGGACAAGCACTTGTCCTGTCCACTTCTTTTTTGTCTTTTGTCAATTTGTGCGCTACCCAACGATGGATCAGGAAAATTAGCTGCTCAGACTTCGTCACCATGCAAGAAACAATTGCGAAAGTGACTCCCATTTATGCTTCCATCCCAGCAACTGTGATTTTCAGCACACTCAAGCAGCAGTTATTTTTATTGTTGCCACATGGCTGATACTTCTGGTCCTTTTAAGAAAAGCTACACAGTATGCGTGAAGAGAGTGTTATTTCTGCAAAAGCACAAGAAACGTAATCTTTCTGCATGAAATGATTGCTAAATTCAACAATTTATGCTTTTATCTCAGCAGTTGTTAATTGAAGGGTTCTTGCTGTATTTTTTTACATTTCCACCAAAAAGGCTCTTGCATTTAGTCATTTAAATGAGAACTTCGCAGTTGTTTTCACACACACGTGGCTACTTTTCAGCTACTTTTTCCTATTTCCTGGCTATTTTTTCCCTTTTCGACATGGCAACCCTGATGGCCAAACAAAGTAAATGTGTGCAACAATAAATAACAAGAAAGAAACAGTTGCAATGGCCACAAACTTACTCTTACAAACCAAACACATGTATATTCATTTGAAAAATAGCCACATATAGCAAACTTGAACAAATTCACCTCTGCATCACGAACTGTATTGTTGTGAAATAAACTGCTAACTACAATGTGATCACGCTGCATTACTGGTAATAGCAATCACATCAAGCCGCAGGGTGCTTGCACAGAAAGAAAAAAGAATGCAAAATGTGCGCGGAACAGAAAAGAATACGGAATTAAAAAAAAAAAAGGGGGGGGGGGGGGGAATTCTACACCTCTTGCTGCATCTGTCTGCGCGTCACACGCATTTGTAGAATAGCCTTCAAATATTCTCTGTACTACCAGCCTCACGTGCCTGTCTGCTTTCATCCCTCCAAACACGAATTAACTGTGGCATCACCGGAATCAAGTCAATGAAGGAAAGCCAAGGAAAGGTCTGGTGTCCACATAATGCATTAAATGAGGGTCATTTATTGAGTTAAATGAGTCGACACAATCCACAGTCGGAAGGTGGGTGGGAAGGAGAACTGGACAGCCCTCTAGTACATTCTGTATACAGCCTAGTTCTTTAGATGAAATACGTCAAAGCCTTTGATAGAAGCACAAAACCATGGAACAAGATAACTGCGAAAAGAAAAAGGAGCAACCATAGCAACATAAAGATTATGCACAGAATATTGAATCATTACACAATGCTCTATAAAATTTTGTGGACAAGTTTATCACTGCATATTGATAAAATTGTTATTCACAAGGTAATTTCAATATAGCCAAGGATTTGTTATTATGATGTTACATTGGGCAAAACATATTTTTATTTGATATTCATTATAACCATACATGCAAATATCAAAGAAAAAAGAAACAGTCAAGGCTATGTGAAATAAGTGCAGAAGGGGTATCTTTGACAGGGCAGTCAAGAGTCTCCTCTGCATTTTCGTAGACTGCTAAAATTACATACATGTGCAATAAAATTTGTTGCTGGGCTAGTTGGTGCATCGTTAAAATATAAGACGGTGCGCAAAAAATTGGACAAGGACGAAACAGGAAGAAGAGACATATACAAGCGCACTCTAACAATGCACCTGAAGGGGACACCAGGCTTATGCGTCTTGGCCGTAAAAAATACCGAGAGGCACTTCCCTTTAGAGTCACTGATACCCTTAGCAAGCTTATTCAACCCAAGATCTTTGCACAAAGTAATCGCCTTTGATTTTACCCTGAGCGCAGCTTTCTTCACTTGAGTGAAGTTCTTGTCCAAGGCCTGGGCCAGCTTTCACACCAAAAGTCCCGGACGTCATGACCACAAAACCACCCTGCTTGTCGGACACCAGCAGGCGAAGGTCCCGTTCTTTGAGATAGTTCTCAACGCTTTTCATGTGGTCCTTCCTCGGGTGCACCTTTGGCGCCGACCTTATGAGACTGTCCACACCATCCAAAAGGCATCTTTGCTGATCCTCCGACTGTGCTTTCCTTGACACACGACGATTAAGAGACAGTAGCTCATGCGCAGGTATCCTGGGCTGCACACTAAACTTCGGCCCTTTCTTGAGACCATCGGCAACTTCCTCCGGTACCTGTAGGTCGTCAAGCACATCCAGGTTACCCACACCATGCTGAGACTTGGCGCGCCTGGGCAGCTGAAGCAGTAGCCTTTGCCACAAGAATTCCGTGTTCTGCACCGTCTGTTTCTTGATAGAACGGTACCTTAGCTCCGCCACCACGCTGGAATGCATAGCATAGCACACCACGCGCATCCGGTCGTGCAATAGACACACTTGCCGCCATAACTCTGATCGCAGTATCCTTGGGAGGCGTTTCGCATGTCCCACAGACGGCATCATGCACCCAAAAAGCGCACACACCTCACCAGGCACAAGGCCATTCCTCAAGCAGAAGGCGATCGCCCTCGCGCGGCACGACGAGAAGGAAATTTGACTGCTTAGGCCATTCAGGTCTGGAAGTGACGTTGACATAGGACTAAAAAGGGCCCACTGTACAAGAAAGATAGTCCAATAAAATTTGTTGCTGGGCTAGTTGGTGCATAGTTAAAATATAAGACGGTGGCGCAAAAATGGGACAAGGACGAAACAGGAAGAAGAGACGTATACAAGCGCACTTTTTACGGTACCTTAGCTCCGCCACCTGTTTCGTCCTTGTCCCATTTTTGTGCCACCGTCTTATATTTTAATTATACATACATGTGCCCTGCACCGCCGGAAATATGCAACCACAAGGGCGGTGTTACCATATGAGATTGACAAAATTGACCTTCTTGCTGCAGTCCAATTGAGCCAAGGTGCTGGCCAAAACGTGCACACCATTGACGAAGCCCATTCGTCAATGTGCCTTTACCAGGTGGATTATGAATGCTCGCTTTCATGAATCCATGTTGCCGATTATCGCACGAGTTGCCTAATATGACTTCTGCAATAATTTTCACTCATAAAATGATACACATTCAAAGTGATAGCTCAGAAAGCGATAAGACTTTAAATATTTGCACTAGAACACTAATACTGAAATCGTGGGAGTACACTGCATACAACTTACCGAATAAAGAATAAAGGGAAAATTGGAGCCAGTGTATAGGCTCTTTTGCTTTGGCAGTATTTCTGCTATAGCGGTTTTATCCAAAAGCAAGAAAAATATAAAAATTTACCTGAGTAACAAAAGGAGCTTTATGGCACATGTAGGAGTAAAGAACCCTTTCCAGTTGGCAACAAAGAGCTTGGACACTTCGGTGCTTGTGCCAGGGAAGTGATAGCTGCTAATGAACTCCTCCCTTGCATCCTTGTGATCCCTATAAAGAATGAGAATCCAGAATGCTGCCTTCACATCTTGCGTCTTTATCCAACAGGTCTTTTTTTATTCTTATTGCACGTAACAAAGTCCAATTCTGCATTTCTAGTAGGGCTATGTGGACAGGTGGAGATAGCTCAGCAATAAAGTGAAGCAAATCGTTTGACTGAATGTTTAACAAACGTTGACAAACCAATATTTTAAGTGCTCATTTTTGTGCCACCGTATTACACATAATATACTAGAAGCATGTGATACTCGAACAAGTTTTTTTTTTTTTTTGCAAGCTTCTTATGACACAAGTTTTTCCAAAGAATTAAATTAGCAATGTCCATAATGAATGTGGCCCATTTTGCAAATAGGCAAGTCGCATGCCTTCACAAAACCTAGGTATAGGTAGCTGCTCTACAATTCTGAAACAAAGGAAGAGCTGGAGCCAAGAACGATATGAGCCAAGTGAGCCTGAAAAATGATCAAATTGAGGCAGATCATTGGAGAGATATTTGAGCTAGTTGGCAACCTATGATCGAGGAATTTAATATAGTACAAAACAAACATGGGCTGAGAACATGCTGGGCCGAATCAAATCAATGAGCCAGTGAATTCCCAAATTATGCAGCAGCCTAAGAATTGGCAAGTACACCACTGGGCAACTCAAAAAGAATTTGCATAGTTCCTCAGTGAGATCAAGGAAATGGGCAAGCATATTTTCCCTGTGCATACAGAAACTCTTCTTGAATTGTGCACCACACCTGCCATTGGATTCTTGAACTGTCACAGGGTATAGTGAAAAATAAAAGGAAGCTTTGCATTTTTCAGTGCACTGTAAGACATTCTAATAGTAGTGCACTGCAACTGATGTAAATGCCTGCAAGATTTGAAAAAGCTTTTTTTCTAGTATAAACTGAGAGCTAGTCAGTGCAGGTAAAATGGGAATGATAAAGCATGTGAGTGAGTATATATCTGCCAAGTTAAAGAGCCAGTAAACAACCTCATGGTGCAAAATTTCTAATGGAGAAATAACTGCGCACTTGTACAATGTGAACATGCTGCCGGAAGAACTTTGCGAATAAGTGCTGTAATAAGGAAGTTACAAGGCTAAGAACGACCCGCTTTGGCTGGTTTCAGTTTCTCGCTCATCCTTCCCACCTTTTTCTCCTCCCAGCGGAGAGGGGTAGGCGTAGGCCTTTGTTGAGACTACGCCCACTTCGTCAACGTAACACGACGTCAGTGATACGTTATCGGCGCGCAGCCAATGGCCGAACAGGGCTTTCCCCATGCGAGCATGTGTCATAGCAGCAAGGGGAGGAAGCGCGGTGCGAGGAGCACCCTTCTCCTAGCAGTAAAGTAGGGAGACGCCTCTTTATCTCGGAGGCTTTCGTTCTGGCAATACCACTTCTCCCAGTAGTCTCGGGCTCTACAAAACAGCAAAGGGCAGCACAGGAAAGTGAAAATGTGGACTGCGCAGCCAAAACTGCATCACCGCAGGGCCAAGGCGCCGTTTTGTAGGCCAAAGGACCAATCGACAAGCTAATCGACAATCGACAAGTAATGTTGCCCATGGGCAAGATTTCGTCACTGCACATACAAGGAGGATTGATCAGTTGAAGGAAAGAAGCAAGGGAACTGTTTTTCAAAATGGAGGGTCTGCATGGCATGTAACGCTGCAATATTTGCAAAATATGATTGCCGCGGTCTACTGTACGAATTAGCAAGCTTACTTTGGAGGGTGTAAAAAGAAAAGTCGGAGCTTGTTGACTGGCCCTTTAATGACCCAAGAATTAGCAAAAGAATTGCCAAGTGGACGGGTGGGTGGTGTTATCGTGAAAAGGACAAGTTGATATGGAAGGATAACATCATCATGAACAGAGGCTGCTGAAATATTTGGTGTTTCTGTGAGCCCACTATAGCGTGGAAACCACTAAGTGACCTCTAAGTAGTGTGCCAAGCATGCCTAAATGCCAGTGGTGTCTAGGGAGAGCCGTCATACATACACACTCAAGCACCGTTTTGGGTGGTGACATCTACAAAAGCTGCGCAGCTTTTTACCACCAAATTCAGCCAACTGCCACTGTGTCAATTCAGCTTGAAAGCGTGTTCTGTCACTATAGTTTTGTTACATACTGGCATGTTAATAAGGGCATGTTTCGAATTTCTTTAGTCTATAGCAGGGGTCTCAAACACGCGGCCCGCGGGCTGCATACGGCCCACGAACCTCTTGCGTGCGGCCCGCGGCCCGCACATCGCTATGTTCGTTCCATTTTTTTTAATTTCCATAATAAGTACGTTCGTGAGCTACACAGGCATGACTGGTCTAAAACATTGTTTTCGTGAGGCACCCCATGTGGTCACCATGTGTTAAAGCGTAACTGTGCAACAAAAACAGTATTTCAGAATCTTTCAGAATCGGCGTCCAGATTTTACATTTGCAGATCGGTATTGACATGTTGTTGGATGGAATCGTGGCTCCAAATCTTCTTCAGAAATGACCCGTATATGAGATATGGGAAATGTTTTCTTTTCAATGGTAGTGTTTGCTGACAATGTGTACTAACTAAGCCCCCCCCCCCCCCCTTTCCCGCTCTTACATTCTTCCCTGACCCGGCCCGTGCAGGACTAAATCCTGCGACTGCGGCCCGCTGCCTGAGATGAGTTTGAGACCCCTGGTCTATAGCAAAGTTTGCAGGAATCCTGTATGAGCCTTTATCTTTTATTTCAACACATTAAATTTATTTGTGTGAATATTCATGTAACATGGCAACACATGCTTAAAGGGGCCCTCCAACACTATTCAACCCCCCCATTTTTTACTCGTGGGTTGTGTAGACTGAAGTACAGACAGATTAATGCAGCAAGAACGGCAGTGATAACGACACGCAGTCCTAAGTGATTCAGTTTACAAAATTCAAAATACAAGAAAAAAAAGTCCCTACCCTCAACTTGATTTTCGCGGGGTCACCTGACCACATTTCACTCGCCCTGTGACGTCGGAGTGCTGCCCAATGAAATGAGCTAGAAGCGCCTACGTACGGGAAGCTCGCACACCGCTGTTGCTTGTCCCTTCCGTGTTGTTGACGTCGTCACCATAGTAACAAACGTGGTGCCTGGCACCTGACTTGTCAGAACATGAGCGGGCGCTACTGTTTCGAAGCGAGGTATTTTCTGCTGTTCTTTACAACATTACATGTCACTCCCTCCTCTCATTCTGAGAAGGGAATTACTGTTGACCCTTCGCGAGTTGTTCGGTGAGCCGCCCGACGGGTGTACAAGGGTGCATTGCACCCTTTCAACAACAATCAAGAGCCTACCGCACGTGCGAAAGAGGCACCTCGCAAACGCACAGAAGCAAGAAGAGGGAAGAGAGAGAGAAGCCTTTCGCATGGACATCCAGCCCGCGCAAGCCGAAATGGTAGCCAGCGTCTCTGTCGTGCTTTGTAGTCGCAGTGATCTTTTTTTCTTTTTTTTTTTTTTTTTGTAGCTGCGTCTGTTTGGGGTTCAATGAAAAAGCACAGAAAAGAAAAATGAAACACATTAGTAATCTCAGTTCTGATGGCACGCCACGATCTCTTCTAACGTTACATTTATCCAATCATAGGCTCGCAGCCATCCGTCGTTATTTCCGCCCGCAACAGTGAGTGGGCTAGGGTGCGGCAGCAACAGCACGATGCTTTCTCGTTGCTTGCTTTTCGTGCAGTTCTTCGCCGGCCTTGCTGATCACAACTTCTGGGACGTCATGTGCTCCCGACACTGGTTCACGTGGTTCTGCCCAGTCATTTCTGGCTGGGCACGTGGATGTCACCGAGTGTTTGCCATGGAACTGCCATATCAGTCTGTTATGGGACGGCGTCTGCGCATCAGCCTCCAAGTTGCCGGAAATCGACGATCGTGACCACCCTCTACTTGATCAGCCATTCATCGACAACTGCGGGACCATGACGTCATCCACCAGAAGAAATATAAACGCACTGCCCGTGGATCATCTCTTCAGTGGGCTAGGGTGCGGCAGCAACAGCACGATGCTTTCTCGTTGCTTGCTTTTCGTGCAGTTCTTCGCCGGCCTTGCTGATCACAACTTCTGGGACGTCATGTGCTCCGACACTGGTTCACGTGGTTCTGCCCAGTCATTTCTGGCTGGGCACGTGGATGTCACCGAGTGTTTGCCATGGAACTGCCATATCAGTCCGTTATGGGACGGCGTCTGCGCATCAGCCTCCAAGTTGCCGGAAATCGACGATCGTGACCACCCTCTACTTGATCAGCCATTCATCGACAACTGCGGGACCATGACGTCATCCACCAGAAGAAATATAAACGCACTGCCCGTGGATCATCTCTTCAGTGGGCTAGGGTGCGGCAGCAACGGCACGATGCTTTCTCGTTGCTTGCTTTTCGTGCAGTTCTTCGCCGGCCTTGCTGATCACAACTTCTGGGACGTCATGTGCTCCGACACTGGTTCACGTGGTTCTGCCCAGTCATTTCTGGCTGGGCACGTGGATGTCACCGAGTGTTTGCCATGGAACTGCCATATCAGTCCGTTATGGGACGGCGTCTGCGCATCAGCCTCCAAGTTGCCGGAAATCGACGATCGTGACCACCCTCTACTTGATCAGCCATTCATCGACAACTGCGGGACCATGACGTCATCCACCAGAAGAAATATAAACGCACTGCCCGTGGATCATCTCTTCAGTGGGCTAGGGTGCGGCAGCAACAGCACGATGCTTACTCGTTGCCTGCTTTTCATGCAGGTATGTTACTTTTCTAATGCTGAATGCATTCGATCCGATGATCGCTTTCTGCTGCTGCTTCCTTGCCCTCGTAGACTTGTGTTCTCATGCTTACACGTGTTATACTGCAAAAGTCGTCTCGTTCTGAGCGGTGATGTGGAACTGAATCCGGGGCCTCTGAATAACTCGGTGAATACCAGCAAAGGCAGTACTACTGGTAATAGACCTGTAACCCGAAATGCAGTTGGTTCCAATGCTCGTGACGAGGTTACTTATGCACCCTCTACTTCCGTACCTAATGATACTGACGCTCCATCTATCTCTGAAATGTTATCAAAACTTTTGGAGGGGCAAAATAAGCTAGCTCATGATATTGCCGACATCAAGTCGTTTCAACAGACGGTCACCTGCCGTTTTGATGACTTAGAATCACGTGTTAATGCTTTAGAACATGCTCCCAAATCTAATGAGCATAGTTCTGCGAGTGACTTACGTGTTGAGATCAATTCCTTAACTTCTCAGATTAACGAACTGGTCTTAAAGAACGACGACTTAGAAAATCGTTCAAGGCGAAATAATCTGATAATACATGGTATTTCAGAAGATCCCAATGAAAACGCAAGCACGCTGTTGCGCAGCGTTACTTCTGTATTCACCAATAGCCTGAAAATTACCTGCCCTCAAATCGATCGCGTCCACAGGCTTGGTAAAGCACGTACTGGCTACACACGACCCATTATTTTGAAGCTTTCTAACTTTGGGGGGAAAATTCGTTGTTCTAAAAAATGCATTTAAACTCAAAGGCTCAAACGTGTTTATTACAGAAGATTTCTCTTCACGGATAAGACAAATTCGGAAAAGAATTTGGGCGGCATCACTTCCTTTTTGCAACAATGGCTCTGTGGTGAAGTTAAAATACGATCACGTGTTCATTGACACGGTTCGTTACAACTGGGACGACACCTCAAACACACTAGTGAAAGTCTCAGATCAACCACATGACTCTCGTTCTGTCCCCACATCTTCGAATCCCTCTTCATCCACTATCTGACCTCACTATAGCCGCCAGGAACACCTTGTAGTTCTAAACGTAAATGCCCGTAGCATAGTTAAGAAACTTCCAGACCTATTGTCCCTTGTTGCAACTTATTCCCCTCATATCATTGGCATCACTGAGTCTTGGCTACATAGTAACGTTTACGATTCTGAGTTTACTCCGCCCGGTTTTATTGCCATACGTAATGACAGGGCACATGGCATTGGTGGTGGCGTTGCTCTGCTTATCCGCTCAGATATCCGCTTTTCAGTGTTGCCATCACCTCCACAGACTGAATCCCTGTGGTGTAAAATTTATCTAAATAACCAATGTATTGTAGTTAGTGTTGTATATCGCCCACCTGGATCCTCCCTTGATGTTCTTCAGGATCTTTTCAATTTCATGTGTGATGTTAATATTGCTTCATCAAGATTGATCTGTATGGGTGATTTTAACACTCCTGACATCGATTGGCCTTCCTTGACTGCAACGGGTCATGATGCTGCTATCTGTCGTGAATTAATAAATATTTCTTTGTCTTTTGGGCTTACTCAAGTAGTCTCATGTGCGACTAGGTTTAATTCCATTCTAGACTTAGTTTTCTTAAGTACAGACTTAGCTGATAGTAACTTTTCTTGCGAGGTAATCGATGGCTTATCAGACCATAAAGGTGTCTTGTTATCACTTTCTTGTCGCACATCTAAATCGCCCTATACATTTACTAGTTTCCCTGATTTCACTCGTGCGGATGATAATTCTATTACTGATATTCTAGCTGATCATTTTGATACGTTTTGTGCACTTTCCGACAGGCAGGATATAAATTGCCTCGTTAATTACTTTGAGGATCTTGTTAAGTCATGCATCCGAAGATTTGTGCCAATTAAAACAAAGAAGAGCAATGCTAATCTTCCTTGGATCACTCGCGACATCTTACATTTATCTCGCCGTGTCCGTCGACTTAGGCGCTCTAGAAGAACCAACGATCCCGTTGACCTAGACAGATTTCAGACGGCGAAAAGTGAACTTAACTCCAAGATGAAAACAGCGAAAGATTTCTTTTTTCGCGTTCAATTGCCGGACATGTTGAGGACGAACCCACGCAAATTTTGGTATTCGATTTCGCCTCATGATGCCTCACCTTTCTTCTTTCAGAATTGATAATGATGTTATTAGTGACCCACCAGCAATATCCAACGCTTTTAATAACTATTTCCAGTCTGTGTTTGTTTCTGACAACAACTCCATTCCTTCTCTGACAGGCATAGCTCGTTCTGAACCAATCAGTGATATTGAGATAACTAATGAAGGCATCCTGAATCTTATCCTAAAATTGGATGTAAAAAAATGCACTGGCCCCGACGGCATACACAATGCATTCTTAGTTCGCTACTCCCTGTGGTCATGCAGATATTTGACGGTCATATTCAATAAATCTATATCTTCTGCCACTGTTCCATCCTCATGGAAGATAGCAAAGGTAATCCCTCTTTACAAATCTGGCAACAAGCAGTCTCTCTTGAATTATAGACCGATATCATTGACTTCTCAATCATGCAAGATGTTAGAACATATCATTCATAAACACATTATGCTCTTCTTAGAATCGCATCATCTACTATCTAACAGGCAGCATGGTTTTAGGCGTGGTTTCAGTACCACAACACAGTTAGTAGAATTCACGCATGATATTCTTTTGAACCTTGATCTTGGCAGCCAGGTTGACGCTATATTTATTGACTTCTCAAAGGCCTTCGATACAGTATTGCATTCTAAACTCCTCGCTAAACTCGATGTTATATTAAACAATCCTCAATTGGTTCACTGGATATCTAGCTTTTTGTCATCTCGCGCTCAGTTCGTTTCCTACAGATCAACCAACTCTGCTTCCATTAATGTAACATCAGGAGTGCCCCAAGGGTCCGTTCTTGGGCCTCTACTTTTCTTAATTTACATAAATGATTTGCCTGTTTGCACTTCATCTTCCATTCGTTTTTATGCCGATGATTGCGTTTTATATGAAGTCATTAAAACACAGGGCGACCATTACCGCTTGCAGGAGTCATTTGCTGGGTTTTGCAATTGGTGTAGGACTTGGCAGATGAATATTAACTTTAAGAAAACTGTACTTATGTCCTTTTGTAATAAATCTCCTTCTGTTTTTGATTACTCTTTCGATAACCGCGCTGTAAATAGGGTTCTTGAGTACAAGTATCTAGGTGTCATTTTTACTCATAATATGTCATGGTCCATGCACATTGACTATGTATGCAACAAAGCATTAAAAAAACTGGGTTATCTACGTCGCACACTACCTAAATCTCCGAAGGAAACTAAGCTTCTTTTATTTAAAACGCTCATTCGTCCAATATTAGACTACGCATCTGTCGTTTGGAACCCGTATAAGCAGTGCGAGAATAATAGGCTAGAAGCAATTCAGAAAAAATCGGTAAGATTCATATGTCATCGTTATGACCGCGACTTCTCACCCTCTTCTACTCTTTCTTCACTGAACTTAACTTCGCTCTCTTCGCGTCGCCGAATAGAGTCATTAAAATTCTTGCATAGCATTGTGACGTCTTCAGTTAAACTATCAAACGACAAGGACTACATAAACTTTGCGCCTCAGTCAACGACAAGAAGCTATCATAACTTAAACTTAATGCCTTACTATGCTCGAACTAATATGTTCAAGTTCAGTTTCTTCCCCCGTTCTATTGAAGACTGGAATTCGTTACCTGGTTCGACTCGTTCACACCCATCGCCCAATTTTGTAGCCGACATTCATGACATGTGTTTGTAACATACCCTCGTCTACTTGTCATTGGTGTTAGCTTTTGAGTTGCATTGTTTCTTTGTTCTATTTTTCGTTCATGCTCATCACATGTTTATGCACTTTTTGCCTTGTATAAACGTACATATGTATTATTTTACCTGTTTACATAATTTTCATTTCTGTTTGTTCCACGTATCTTTGTACCCCACTCCTGCCATAGCGCACCTAGCGCTGCAGTATGTATAAATAAAAATAAATAAAAATAAACAGTTCTGGCGAGCGCCACTACGTGCTGATGCAGTCGGCAGCGATCTAGTGATTTTATGTCGTGATTAAAATACTAAATCATTTGATATCGGCGCTTAGACCTATGCTGAAATTATCCCCAGCCATCACTCTACGCAAAACACAAATAAAAATAGGTGCTTCAAAAGTGTTGGAGGGCCCCTTTAAGAGCATTGCCTTACAACAAGAATGGGAAGTGCATTAAGCCCTGTGCTGGCTCTAACACTTGTGTATAAAATATGTGTTTTTTAAAAGTTCTCAGGAACCAGGGATGTTCTATCGGTCTGTTTATTTATACAGTTAATGTCGTAACTTCGTAAGCAGAATTCACATATGCTACACTCAAATGGCTTCATAACGAAGTGTTTGGAACCATCAAAATATTTCATTATAGAGGTCCCTTCGGTGTAAAGGTCGTGCATTGTAATGATTTAAATACAGCCGGGATGTGAAGAATCTTTCGTTATATTGGTCACAGAGTTGCGGGGGCGTTCAGTAAAAAGACATTCTATTGTATATCTGGGTCATGGTCTGCGTGGCATAGTGGGCGACCACCATATTGAGCCTAAAATCACTAAATTAGGCAGAAAGATTAACAGAGAATTTAGCAGGTGACTGCATTTTCCTTTTCAAAGGCTGATTTCCTACCAAGACAGTAGCTCCGTAAAGGCTCCCTGATGCGGTTATTTATGGAAAGACCCTACATAGAAGTGTGAGGCGAGAGATTACAGGCATTTGTGTGTATGGGGTTGATGCATGAATGCAGGGTGTCTACCAATTTAATTTTTCCAAATTCCCTGACTTTTCCAGGTTTTCCATGACAATTAAAAGCAAATTCCATGACCATTACGTCTGCTAGGAAAACTCTGTGCACTGGCAACAAACCATGACCATAAAATTCAAACCATGACGCTTTATTACATTCCCTTGGCTGAAAGCATCCTTTACAGTGAATAAAATATTAAAGGACCCCTGACAGCAAAAGTTTTGTTTGCGACTTTTTTACAGTAATTTGTAGCTTTGCGTCTGGTAATGCCGAAATTGAATCGTAAATGCTCTAACGCATCGTATAATTAATGCTAGCGTCGTTAATCCAGGACGATTTTGCTTCAGTTCGAAACGCCCGCCTAAATACCATAAGAAACTAGCGCCCCACAGCGGGGCAGCGCCTGAGACTAAATGCGCTCAAGCTTCGGTGACGCTGAACGTGCCGTTTCCAAATAGGGTGACCCGAGGGCGGTGAAGAATAAAGCGATGTGGGTGCGTTCAGCGTGTCGCCCTCAGGAAAAAGAAAAGCATTCCTGGCGTAAGCAACGAAAACCACCTTGAGAGCAGCCCGACAACAGAGCGAGAGGGGTGACGAACAATAGTCCTCGCCGGGTGCCAGTCGGGATATTGTGCGCACCCCGAAAATGTTCTCCGATGCCGACAACACTTGCTTGACCTCTGCAACGTCACGAGGGGAGCCTCTGTCTACGTAAAACCACGGAAAATGTCGATTTTACCAGAATACTCGGATGAGCCCTCACCTTTACTTTAAAACCAAATTAAAATATCTTATAGGCAACGCTGGACCCTAATAATCGGTGAGAAGTGCCCCCGCATGCAAGAGTCTCAAACGACACAAGCACCTCGAGTTTCCAAATTTGGTGTCAGGGGTCCTTTAAAAGGGCCCGTCAACAGGCTCCTACTTTTTTTTTAACACCCCCCAAACAAGCTCGCTAATTCGTACAGAAGACCGCGGCGATCACGCTTCGAATATTACAGCGCTGCGCGCGCGCAGACCATCCATTTCGAAAAACAATTCCCGCTGCTTTCCTTCGCCTGACCAATCCTCCTTGTACGGCTCAGTGACGTCAAGTCGGCGACCGCCGACTTGACGTGGCACTGAGCTCGTCGATGGTCCTTTGCCCTCTGAAACAGCGCCTTGGCCCTGCGGTGATGCAGTTTCGGCCGCGCAGTACGATTTTCATTTTCCTGTGCTGCCCTCTGCGTTTTTGTAGAGCCCGAGACTACCGGGAGAAGCGGTATTGCCAAAACGAAAGCCTCCGAGATAAAGAGGCGTCTCGCTACTTTATCGCTAGGGGAAAGGGTCGTCTCTTCACATCGCGCTTCCTCCCTGCGCTGACACGTCCTCATGTGGGGGAAGCCCTGCTTGGTCGTTGGCTGCGCGCCGATGGCATATCACTGGCGTCGTGTGGCGTTGCCGCGGGGCGGAGTCACGACGGCGGGCTACGCCTCCTCCCTCCCCATGGCGGAGAAGGGTGGCGAGCCCGCGCGAAAATTTGAAACCAGCTAAACGGATGTTCAAAGCCCCTATAACTTCCTTATTATAGCACATATTCGCAAAATTCTTGCGGCAGCATGTTCACAGAGAAAAAGTGCGCATATTTCTCTTCATTACAATTTTTGGACCTCGGGGCTGTTGACGGGCCTTTAAAAGACCCAATAACTGTATCTACAAACAGAAAAGCTTGTTCATTTGCATCAGCAATAGTTTCACTGCTTCAAAAATTCGATCTCTTGATGCAGCTTGGAGACCTGAAGCTGCGCGTCTTTCATCAGCTTTTGTTTCTTTGATTGAAGCTCCTTCACAAGAGCCACAGTCCTCCTCTTCTTTCTTGTAGCATCTGATAAGTCTAACCGTTCCTTCTTTTTCCTCTCCAAGCCATCTTTCCATCTGGTGTTGGCACTTCAAACCATGTCAATCATCTTGTCTGTGACGTCGACTTTTGCGACACCACCTGCTGCAGACACCTCATCGTACACTAACCTTTGTGCTACAAGTGACTCGTCCTTCATATTTTCCACTAGACATTCCTTATTTACTGATAATCCCCACTCCACTGAATAATTCCCATGTGAGAGGCAAAGCACCACCTTCACAAACAGCAGTAGGTCTTTATGAGAACTTGAACAGAGTTCCACCCACAATGTTTCCAAGCACTCTCTTGTGCGATCGAGTTTTGCAAACACACTTGTGCAGTGCTATTTGAGCACACTTGTACACACGATCGACTTGCCCTCTCTGCCTGTAGGCCTGTAAGGTGCTCGTGCTCTATAAGCACTTCCAGTACAATGTTCAGTTGCTTTTGGCCAGCTTCCACGGAAGCAGCACAAACTGCTGGGTTTAAGCAAGTGGCCCCCCCTTGTCAACTTGTACTTCAGAGGTGATCTTTCGATGATCTTTGCTGAACAGGCCTTAATGAATGAGATGAATTCTTTTTTCTACACTTACAACCGCAGTGTGCGATGGTTTAGTGATCTTTCGAAGTTCACTTTGGCAGCACGGCCTGTGAAAGGCAGCTTTACCATTGATGTTGTTCGGGTTCTCTAAATCAATTTTCATCAGTTTAGAATGTGTCTGCACATCTAGCTTTTCTTTTAGAACGATTCGTCCCATCAGTGACCGCAACAGGCTGTCCAGTGCTGTTGCAAGAAAAGGCAGCATGGGCTTCCCTGTCTGAAACTCCAATAAAAATGGCTCCAATTACTCTGAAACTGACAGCATAAAGGCCAGCTTTACTGGCAGCATCTGGTCTGCCATAGCCATCTCAACGTGAGCATCGCTGACACACATTGGAGCTTTCCTTCCTCTCTTGGTGTGGTCAACATTTATTTGACCACATTGGGAGGACTTGCAGCGCCCTAGCAATAGCCTTGCTATTGTCCAGCCAGGGCACTGAACAAAACTTCAGAGGAAACAGTGTACTTCCGGTGAGGTTGGCATAGTCCGCTCAGCGTGCAGGGACATTCTTGAATAGGTTGTATGTACATGCTTCTCAGAAATACTACTACGTTCCACTTTGTGACATTGTGGCCTGTTTTAAATACACCACTCACAACGTGCAATCTGCAGCTCCCTATATCCCAAATATTCTGATTTTCATCAGATGCAGAAAACTCTTTCTTTAAAGACTTCAACAACTTCAAATTGACGTTCGGGCCGTCCATCGAAACTTGAAGTATTTTTGCCTGCTTAATATTTCCGGCACCCCAACTCCCGTATGGGATGCCAAAACGTCAGTAAATTTTGTGTTCTTTTAGTCGGTGTATCCCTTCGCGTTTACACTAAGAAGCAACAGTGATGCACTGCCTTTTTTTTTTTTCACGCCTCTTCTAGCTGTTCACTGTGGTTGCAGCTGAAGGAGTGACTTTTTAAAGGAGTACTGACACGAAATTTTTCACTTATCGTTTTATTGCGTCAAATGATAGACCAGGTCCCCAAGAGCCTAGAAAATGCACTGGCAAGCGTGAGTGCGCCCTGAAAAATTAATTACAGCATGTTTTTAAAAGCTAGTTTCGGGTCCTACTGTACCCTGACGTCACGGCAATGGGACGAGTAGCGCCACCAGGCGGTCGTATGTGAATGCGCACGCTTTCGTGACGTATCCTCGTGCGCGCGTAGCTCCTTCGTCTGCTGCGTGCCACACATGTGGCAACTGTCGCGCCGTCAACGATGGACGAATATTTGTCAACAGACTCCTACGACAGCAACGACTTCGGCAGAGAGGAAGATGCCGAGCTTGCCGACCCCGCCAATCATTTCACATTCGACCCGCTTGCAAGTACGTCAGAAGACGAGTCGTCTCAGATCGATAGCGCCATGCAGACGGCTTGCGCATCGGGAATGTCGAATGGTAAGAATTCACTGTTTTTTGCTTGACCTTGCGCGGGCATCTTCCGGATGTTCTACGGAAGTCAATAAAGTTCGTATGGATTTCGTAATGCTATTACTTGCTTGAAATTATCGGTACTCGGCGCAGATTTGACACCGCATGTATGCTTTATCCTGCCGCTTTCTTATGCAGCCGCACTGCGCACGCAGTATGACAACCTAAGAAGTACTTGTTGCTGGGATAATTGGTTCATCATAATGAGGGAAACTTTCAGACGCCTAAAAACACCGCAAGAACGAAGCACAGGGAAAGAGACGCTCTTTCCCTGTGCTTCGTTCTTCTTGCGTGTTTTTAGGCGTCTGAAAGTTTCCCTCATTATGACAACGTCTTGCTGGTCGTAACGCCTGAACATTATATCGATAATGTAATCTGCGTAGGTGCCTCTGTGGGAGTTGCCACCCGATGGACACAGACGTAGTCGGTGTGCTGTCGGGAAATCGACAAAGTCGCGCTCTAGTGCCGAATGACGCAGCCTGTGTCACCCCGCACCCGACGTTTCAGCGTGGGTGCTTAGACATTCACGCCCTCGAGATAGCGTACTACCCTTGATGGAAGATCGACCAGGCGTCATTGAGGCACCGGAAATCCACAGGTATTACTGCTGCGGTTGATCTAAGTTAGCTGTTGCTGTTGAAGTTAAAGTAGGCCGAATCGCAAGCTGTCCCTGGCATGCAAAGTGCATGCCTTCGGTATACTTCCTGCAAAAGTGTGGTGGTCGCAAGTACGACGCGTCATCCACGCACTCAAAACGTGCATAGGCGCATGTTACTTGCTAATATTGCTATGTCCATATTCCATTTCGCGTGTCCAACTAAATAAAGGGAAATGAAAAAATACATGTATAAGTGGCGTTGGACACCTGCGGTCGTCAGGCAGCGCAAATTATGCACGAACTCGAAATCACAATATGTGAAATAAAATCTGCAAGCTTAGAATAGCTGCTGCTTACATTGTTAGTTCTTCACAAATCAGATTACTTGATCTCGTCTTTCACATTCTTTGTGATTGACTAATGTATTTCATTGTTCTTTTTTTTTTTTTCCTCTATAAGTCATAGTTCTCGGTAGTGCCTTTGGCCCATTGGGTTGATTAAGTAAACGATAAATAAAATGAAGTGCTTCTGCATATCTGTACTTGCTAAAAAGGAATCTGCATGCTACATTACAATGACGTTTTATTTCGTAATTTTGTCTGCTCGAAAGGGCCCCTTGTCTGGAAAGGCCCCATTGTTCTGGAATATGACTCTGTGCACACATTTGATTCAGCTGCAGGATATGTCTACCTTTACTCTTGCCACTGCATTTTTATATCGTATTGCATTCATATTTCAGGCGACATCGTCCCTTTGTAGGATAGGTCTGGCATCGCCTTGGCAAACAAAAGCGAGTGGTCCTGCCCAGCTGCGTCGTCTCTGCAGTGCGTCAAAATTTCCCTTCACAAGACTACTGCGGCTTTAAGTATACGAACATCATGGAGATGCAGTTCAATAAAAGAAAACATGTTCAACTTGATTTATTTCTTTAGGCATAACAGCCTGTGTCACTGACCTTTCTTCTGGTCGTATGCAAAACAGATGCTATATGACCAGCACTACAGAAGGAAGTCAACACCTCACATATGCTTAGCTACACAATGATGAACTCATACATTACCAGAATTGCATGTTCAGCATGTCTCAACCCAACAACTGAAGTACACGGTGTAGCTATGCACGAAAACAACACTGATTTCGATAACACGTGTGAAAGTAATGAGGCAAAGGCCACGGTTGGTAACGTGACAATAACAAAACAGAAAAAGCTACCAAGTTTGCACACATGGCAGTAAATACGTCCTCCAAATTTCTGAGTCTTGACCTCATGGACTAGGTAAGAAGTAAACAGGAACCTGAAAGATGGCATTAGCCTGACATATGCTTAGCTACACAATGATGAACTCGTACATTACCAGAATTGCATGTTCACCATGTCTCAACCCAACAACTGAAGTACACGGTGTAGCTATGCACGAAAACAACACTGATGTCGATAACACGTGTGAAAGTATTGAGGCAAAGGCCACGGTTGGTAACGTGACAATAACAAAACAGAAAAAGTGCTACTAAGTTTGCACACATGGACAGTAAATACGTCCTCCAAATTTCTGAAAGGTAGTCGTCTTGACCTCATGGACTAGGTAAGAATTAAGTGAACAGGAACCTGAAAGACGGCATTAGCCTCACATATGCTTAGCTACACAATGATGAACTCGTACATTACCAGAATTGCATGTTCATCGTGAAAATCATGACTAACTTGTCATGAACGGTATGATTTACGCGCCATCGCCCTGGTACTCCTGCGGCCGTTTCCTTAACTTTATATATCCAAAAATAGGTATGATGAGACATTTCTGCATGACCAACATAAATAACGGGTGGTCATATGAAAACCATGATGTGCATGTCATGTAAAACATGATTTACATGCCATGCTCATGGTGCATTCGTGGCCGTTTCGCTAGCCAAAATTGATATTGCGTGACTTGACTGTATGACAAACATAAATGACAGGTCCTAACATGTAAATCATAACATGCATGTTATGTACAGCATGATTTGCTCCTTGCTGGCTGCTTCGATCTACCATTTTTTTCCTCTTAAAGTCACCTAGAATATTGGCTGCCCGTGTTTGCAGATCACTGTTTTCGTGTCTCAAAATGTCATACCCAACGTTTTTTGTTGCAATGCTTATGGCAGTTTTTAATTTTTCCTCAAGTTTCTTTGTTAACCTCTATGTTTCCACCCCGTAAGTTGGAACTAGTAAAACACAATAACTGTACACTTTTCAAAGTTTGTTATAAGCTGCCAGTTATGAATTGGTAATGCCAACAATATGCACTCTAATCCATTTTTATTCTTCTGCAAATTTTCTTCTCGTGATCAGAGTTCCCTGTTACTAAATGACCTAGCAAGCACACTCTTGCACATGCCAGAGGCTAAGTGCCAATCACTAATTCTTGTTCTCGCATCAGGCTATAGAACATGACCTTTGCATTCTGTATATTAATTGTCAACCCTACTTTTGCACTTCCTCTGCTGATGTGCTCCATCATTTGTTGCAATTCAACCCCAGCCTTTCTGAACAGGGCCATGTAATCGACAAACGGTAGGTTGCTGGTATTCGCTGTTACTCTTTATTAACACTATTTCTCCTATCTAATGGCTTCAATACTTCACAGCCTGCAGCATTGGAGAAGATGTGCACCCTTGCTTTACCCCTTTCTTGATTTCTATTTTTCCACTTCTCTGATGAAATAGGGCAGCTGCGGCATCTTTATAGATATCTACCGAGGTATTCATACGTATACGTTTCCTCTGCCACTTAACAATGAAATAGCTCCACGACTGCTAATATCTTTACAGACTATTGTTAATCTGTGAAAGTCATATAAAGAGGTTCGTTGTACTCAACAGATTTTTCTATTACCCGATTGACAGTGTGGATGTGATCTATTGTAGCATACCCCTTCCTGAAACCAGCCTTTCTCTGGGTTGATTGAAATCAAGAGTTGCTCTCACCCTATTGGAAACTACCTTTTGAATTTTTTCTGCAATACTGAGCATTTTGCTTATTTCGCAAATCGCTTCTGTCCAGGTGCCCTACTTTATTTCAGGTGTAGGTGTTTAGTTGGGTACTTGAATGAAAAATTAACTAATAATGTGCTCCTTCAAATTGTTGAACAATGTTAACATAAGCATGTTACCTGATGTAGTTTTGAAAATGTCACAAGTACAGCAGTACTACTGCATTGCCCAAAAGAGTAGTGTGTTACAGCCTAAAATAGTGCAGACTAAAGCGATGAAGTTGTGACCAGAGGGGGGGGTATTACTATGATAATAATTGCTGCAGTTTAACATCCTAAAACCATGATGTGATTTTGAGGGGCGCTTAGAAGAGGGGACTGAAAATTTCGACCACCTGGGGTTCTTCAATGTGCATCTAAATCATTTTCACATCCATCAAAAATGCGGCCACCACGACCGAGATTCAACCCCATTACCTTCGGGTCAGGGGTATTACTATTTCCTGGACGGCTATATTCATAGTATAGTCTGCAAATTGCTCAGCTCTAGTTTACAAACATAGGCCCTAACAACAAGGAGGCTCTGTTTTGGTAGAGAACATACTAGTATGTGCAAAACTTCACCAGCCAACTTCTACAGCGAGTGCAAAAGCTGAGTTCAGTGTGCCTCGCCATCTACTTGGAACTAGCAGGGTACACAACAGCTCTGAGAACGTCTGTAAAACTATACAAGAAGCTCCCAATTCGAAACACTTAGTTTGCTGACAATAATCAGTAAACAATTACGGCTCACTTCACCAGGCGTATTAAATGAAAAGTTTTAGCAAAATAAGAGTGATTACTTCCAAAAAACACACACACACACACATACCTTGAATCAACTCCAGCAGCAATGGCTCCAAGCCACTCATAAATTGGCACATACGCATCTTCTTCTATGTGTTCCAATGTTGTCAATGCAGTAGGTACAGCCTGACAGAACTGCGTTGCTGAAGAGTACCTTGGTTTGCAAGGGATCACAGTATGGCCACACTGGATAAAGTACCTCGCAATCGAGGATGGTGACAAGCTTGCATGCTCTGGTATGGACTCCCAGACAACAGCCACATCTTGGCCTACAAGACTGCCACATCGCTCCAGTGAATCCAGCATGCGTTTGTAATTATTCTTTCCTGGGTGAAAGCATTGCTTTTGTAGGTCTATCACTGATTCTGCAAAAAATTTCGGGAATTTTTCTCTGTTAATTTTTTTTTACCTGATGAATAAAAGTAAAAAACAACAGCACCACCAAGCAATATGCAGGGCGTTACAGAACATGTGTGCAAAATTACTTTAAAGTGGGCAATATAAAAATTAATAACGTTCTTAGCATTCTTTTATCACAATGATTAACATAATGAAATGAGAAATTCACGGTTAGACAAGTATAACACACACAGACACACTGTGGAGGGATGACCGCCGCCATTGGTAGAGCATCAGACGCGTTATTCAAAGGTCGCAGGTTTGGTCTCTGCAGGCGGCAAGTTACCTTTTCGTCCACTTTTCTTTCTTCGCATTCACATTACAATTATTACTAATAACATCTACTGTACTTTCCTTGGCATCACTGTCTGTTAGTTCTCATTAATATTGTGTCTAACAAAGAAAACGAGCCCTAAATTTACACTTCTTTTCTTCATTCATAGCGAGGGTCTCGTTCTGGCAAACTTGATGCCTTCAGGTAGTATGCGAGGGATTATTGGCCAGCTGCCAGCTCGTAGCAAGATCACATGCTACGTTATGCAAACAGGCAAAAAAAGAGTGTTCCACACTCGCCGTAATGGCTACTAGCTGCGCTGACCGACACTCCAACGTTTATATGCGCATATATACCCTATAAAGTGGACGGAGGGATGACCGCCGCCGTAGCTCAGCAGGTAGAGCATCGGACGCGTTATTCGAATGTCGCAGGTTCGGTGCCCTGCCGGCGGAAAGTTATCTTTTCGTCCACTTCTCTTTCTTCGCATTCACATTACAGTTACTACTAAGAATGTCCCCTATACTTTCCTCGGCATCATTGTCTATTAGTTCTCAGTAATATTGTGCCTAACAAAGAAAACGAGCCCTTAGATTTACACTTCTTTCCTTCATACGCAGAGAGACTGGCACTCTGTATGTCTGCGTATGTCGTTTTAGCACCCAGAAAGCACGTTTACAATTAACTGCACAAATATGGATAACTTTTTATCCAAAAAATGTTGGATGATCAATTCCATTCCAAAACTTGAAGCCTGTTGTTCTAAGATTCTAATTTCTACAGAGTAATAATTTCGGTCAATATACCCCAGAAAATTTAAACTGAAACATTGAGGAGAGCATCTGAAATCCTCATAGTAGGTTCCAAGTGATTTGAATGTTTTGACTTCATCACCATTGCCTCTAGGTTCAGCCACAGATGTTTTTAGCAGAAATAAAGTTCACACTGGTGGTATTATCCATGGCTCTGCTAACAATGAGCCTAAATAAAACCTGGCTAATTTATTTAGGAAAGTTATTTAACATTAATTAGATCACAGAGAGGCAATGGTTACTGTACGCACTAATGTCAAATGAATAACTAAGGATTAATGGCAGCACTGTCTTGGGCAGGACAAAGTGTCTTATTTATCATTTTTCTTACCGAAAACATTGTGTCCCTTAGAACTGCCTGTAGAACGAGAACCTTCAAGTCCCGATACACGAAAAACTTCTTCCTGCAGTGACAAGTGAAGTTCACCTGAAAGCATGTGCACAATAACAAAAACATGAAATCAATAACAGCTATCATAGCATAAGTGCACGCACACACATAAATGCTCCAACAACAACATATTCTAATTTTTTGCAAGTATATCTAGTCTTTCAACTTTGTTACATAACTGAGACATAAAAATGTTTCTAAGGCAAAGCAGTAAAAAAAATTAATCAGACCAAGATGAATTACATCTCGAAAGCACCACTGACAGCGAAATTCCAAACTTGATATATTTGTATTTTTTGTCTATCCCGTATACGTGGGAACCTCTAACGAGTATTAGGCGGGACATGTTAATTTCTGGGTATTTTTATGTGCCAACATCTTGATTGTGCCTGGGGCGTGCCGTAGTGGGGGGACTGCAGATTAATTGTGACCACCTGTGGTAGTTTAACGTGCACCTAAATACAGGAGTACTTGCATTTCACCCCCCATCAAAATGTGGCTGCCATGACTGGGAATCAAACCAGCATCTTTGAGCTTAACAATGTGATACCTTACTTGCTAAGCTACCTCGGCGGATAGCGGTGAACATTTCCTTAGCCATTTTTAATATGGCTTTAATGTTAGCTAGAATGGTCCTCTGAGTAGGAAGAACCTCACGGTATCGTCATCAATATGATGTGTTTAGTGGCTGCTCGGGCACCCTCGGTGACATTTCACTCTGCTAGTGCTCCAGATGTCATAGAAGACGTGTTTGTGTAGCGCACCACGGTTTGTCTCCTTCCTTAGTCGGTTGTTGATCTGCTCTCCAGCTGCTTCTAGCTGCTTCTACCAGTGGCTTTTTAAATGGCATAGTTAAATAGCAAAGCCAAAAATCTTTTCTAGAGGATCCATGCCCATTACCATGAAGTGGAGACTGAGCAGGTGGATGTATGGGGCCTGTATGCCCTTTCTTTCTTCCATGACGGGGAGAACATCAGCTGTTCTGGGTGGGTGTGCCGCATGTCATTTTATGCTAGGTGTCCTATGGTAGACAGAAATTTCTAGAAGGTGCATGTGCTTTGTATGCCACTCCCTGGCTGATACAGCAACCCGGCTCCTCAACGTGCATGAATTCTGAACGCACAAATCAGTCCCATCCGCTGAGGTAGGGCCCCCGGTTTCTGATGATTCTGGGAAAGCACATTGAAAGAGTTTCAGAATTTATATTAATTTAATAGCCTTAATTTTATGTCACTTTGAAGCATTTATGGTTTAATTTCATGATTATCACACACATTCATGCTTATCACAGCATAGAAGTCATAAACAAAAATTTGGCTTTTAGTGCATCCTTTAATGGTGAGTTCCGACATTTCATGCAGCATCCCATCTTATTAAACTGGTCCTGTGAGCAATCAGACTTCATTTAGGTACCCTTGGTAAGCAATGAAGGCACTTTCAATCATTGGCACAATTAGAAAAGAAAGTTAAGTAATCTGGTGCACAACTAGCATTAAAACATTGTGGTACAAGAATGAGAAGCATGTCCTCTAGTCCTAGTTAAATATGTCTCAGTTATGGAGCCAATAGTAGTCTGTTAATAGTTTCATTCCCACCAACACAAAGGGTGAGAATTACATAATGTGAAAATCAGTGGGAGAGGCCACCGTCCACCTTCACATACCCTTCAATAATGCAATGTCTCATTGTCCTGTGAGCTAACACATTATCACAGCGTAGTCAATTTCACACCAGCCCCAATTCTGTTTCCTTTGCAGATTTATAAAAAAAAATCTTAAGAGGCAAATGGGGCTGCACTACTTGGCCAGTCAATATATGCACAGATTCTTCCCAATCGCTGCAGTCATGACACCAACTTTGGAAAAAAAAAAAATTATTGCCAAATTTTTTTGCCAACATTACTGTCTTTTTGATTAGTTGGGTGAAACAAGGCAAGGCCCATACAATAGATTAATGGTTTCTTTTAGAATCACTGCTATTGTAGCTATGTTTTTCTTTTTTTGTCACAATGTTAGAAACATGCCAAGAATTGCCAGCAGTGAATCTGGTAGCATCTTATGTCACCATTCAACTTCTATGCCTGATTTTGAGCCTCTATTAATGTTCATGGCCCCTTTTAAGACAATGCTATCTTCAGATGGCATTGGATGTGAAGTGCTGCACAAATATGTGGTGAAGAAATCTCTAAGGCCCACTCAGCATCTCTGCAAGTGAAGCTAGAGGCTTTTCTTTTTCCTGGCAAGCCTTTCCACAGCTACCTTCTTATAATTATTGTCACCAAAGCAGTTGCAACCAGCAAACAGCCTTTACATTACCTTCAAAGGCATCCAACAGGAACTTCAGTGCCTCATTTAAGGCCCTGTTAAAGACCAGGAAAAGCTTTCCCTCTAAATTATGCACAATGTGTATATTGAACCAAAGCCACATGTCCCAACTTCTCAAAGCACATGGCTCTCAATGGGTCACAAACACTGTCCTGAGTAAACTTGGAAATAGTGAAGCTTTTCTGGCCAAGCACATTTTCAGCTTCAAGCATCTCAATGTTTTTTTTTCTCACAGCTCTCACGTCATGAACGGACACACCTAAAATATTGCAAAGGTAAAAACTCTATAAGCAAAATCAACTAGCATACTCCCTCACAAGAGCTTATTTTGCCAGCTGCTTGGCATCAAGAATTCAAGATGCCGTTGATAAAGTAATAAATAATGGATGAGCATTTATGCAAGCACTTTTACAAACAGAACTGCAGTATGTACCTAGCCACTTACCATCAGCTGTGACAGCTACACAATTCCCATAAGGAATACTTGAGTTTAGTGACAACAAGTGCAGCTTTCCTGAAATGTTTGGACAGGAAATACAAGAAATAAGAGAAAACTTGCCATGCTTGACAATTTTCAAACCTGTTTATACAAAAATTCATCAGCACCTAACCAGTCTCATTAAACGTTTCTATGTGCCTCAAACACATTTCAATCACTAAGTTGTCATACAAAACACCTGATATGTCTTTATAAAAAAAAGCTGAGCTACACTAAGGTTTATAAGGCCTAGAAGATACAATTCTTTCTCATGAGTTTATGCGGGTAAAACTGAAATACTTTGCAAAAGCGCTCACTCGGCCAAATTCTCGCCCCAACTGATTCTCAACGCATATATTTCATGCATTATGGCATGTGCATTGAATGGATTTATGCAAATGGTTCCTACTACATCTGCTTGTATATTAATGTTTTTACTTTACAGCTACACACAAGCTCTTAACAAAGCTTGGATACAGTTGCACAATTTACCATTGCAATTTTTACCGGTAGGCACGTTATATAGTTACTTAGTTCAAACTTTCATTGCGATGTACAGGCATCGAAATAGCACTGAGCAATTTGGGGGGCTGGTTACTAAAATCCCTTCAGAGAGTTAAATTTAGCCGCACAGGCAACAGCACAGCAAGGGCAAACCAGCAAGTCTTGCGACATCCACGTTGCCAACAATGGCAAAATTCAATTCACATAACATAGAGACAACTCGAGTGATTGCAATGTGGTATGCTACCACACTTCACTTAGGTGGTATGTTACTTTCGTATGCTACCACACTCCAATCACTTCAAGCTTTTCTAATTCGTTCATGACTATATCGTAACCCAACTCCCACCTTGTCGCACAAAATTTTTCACCAAGTCCCAGGCCACAAGGTCCTTGGCACGGACATCACGAACAACATGGTAATCTTGAGCAGCCATTAAACACTGCACATCTTTTGGAATCTGAGAAAGCCCTGGTAGCAGCAGCTGCACCTAAACAAAAAAAATAAATAGCTATATGAGAATGCTTAATGACACACTGCAAAGACTGCAGGACCCATACAAATTCATTTTTTGTCCTTTTCACCGTTTTGTCTCATTTTTTCAGCATCATAAACCTGGCACTTCCTTTTCTTTTTTTTTTTTACAGCGAAAGCTGTTATGAGATCACAAGGGTCGTTTTTACGCTGTAGTTGTCCGCTGCCGCCGCTGGTGTCCGTAACCACTATCACACGAAATAAGAAAAAAACTAAATAAGTAAAAAATACCTATGACAGAATGGGAATCGAACCAGGCCCTCTGCGTGGCAGCCCAGCTCTCTACCACTGAGCTACGCTAGTGCTTGAACCTGCTTTGCAAACTGACCCTATGCAGGCTTCATGTCGGGCAAGGAATCGTGTTAACATGTGTCGTAAAGCGTTTTAGAACAGCAAAGTAACAATTAGGCGTCTCACAATGCGAATGGGGTAACGAGTAGGCCGTTTAATGCTCCAACCCATTACTAAAGACTGAGGCATAATTCTTCATCGTCATCAGCCACAGCATCAACAAAGTGCACATAATGCATTACAAGTGTATAGGAGGGTTGCACGGGGGCGGGGCCCCCGAGATGGCGCCAGCGTCGGGACGGCCATCTTGGTGGTTTCCGCGTAGGTAGGGTAGGCTCAACCGCATTCTACCCGCGTCATGCACAATGTCACGCACACAGCCTCTCGTCGCCACTCGCCGTTTCGATAAAACCGATGAAGCGCGCCACCAGAGAACATCTGCGCCACCACGGACCACCGAGATGGCGGCGGACGCCGCTAGCGATCCAAGCGGATGACGTCACTTGCAACCCTCCTATAGCGGATACTGCGCTTTTCCGAAAAATGATGAATAATGGCATAGTGGACCCTTCCCCACTACACAAAAATTGTGATGATTTATGGCGTTGTGGGTAGGTACCATACAAGTGAGCTTGTAGCAGTTGCCCCAAGAGTGTTTAAAAAAGGCTCTAGACAGGCCGCTCTTCCAGCTTTCGCTGTGACTGTGCTGCGCGTTCCGCGCAGGCCTGGCGAGTTTTTAACATCCCTTGCACTGCCACAACTTTTCCGTCCTGTGACCCTTCTACGAATATTTCACGGTCTTCAAACTCTGTTTCATTTACTTTCTTAAGTCACAGAAAGAAAATGCAACTGCCTAGTATCTGGAGGCCTAGCCCGGGCCGGTAATTTCTCGCTGGATTAATAAAGTTTATTACCTACCTAGTATCTGGAGGTATGATGGTGAAATTCTAATAGTAAAAATGGCCATAGCAATGAACTAGTCTGGCTAATAATAGGTAGGCAGAAAATGCTGCTAGGAAGAGTGAGATGGGAAAAGCATTTGCTCATGTTATTGTAAGTGTGTGGACACTATGTCTTGGCCCGCATTAAACAGCCAATGTGTGTGTGTGTGTGTGTGTGTCTATATATATATATACGAGCGTCAAATCTTACAACACAATTTTCTAGCTGGAACAAGCCGCCAGAGCAAAGATGAGCAAAGAAGGTCACTTAAGGTGGCGTTATTTTAGATTTTTCCACTAGTAACAAAGTCTTGTATTAGCAGAATTTGCTGAAAAATTCGTGCGCCGCACAAAGGAATGCCGACTACGGGCTGTCATTTGTCATAAACAGCATGCAAAGCACTTTCGCGACAACAGACAAGGAAGCACAAGGACAATACAAACACATGCAGCACAGATCTCAACAAAAACACCATTTTTTTTTTCTACTTAGCAAAATTGAGTGGAATGCATACAGAATGAATGAAGTTGCATCTGCGAACGGCTTCCTGCCACAGCTCGTTGGGATCTCCAAAGTGAGAGAGGTAAACGTCGATGTCATAATGAAGGCTCGGAAAATCTGGCCACATGTTGATTCAAGAACATGAGTGAAAAAACACGCAATAGTTCACACTTTGCTAGCACATAAGGTGCACAAGGGCATGCGATGCCTCAAGAACTGCTACGCTATGTTATAACACACTTTTAAAGGATGCGCGCAGCGATTTAAAACTGCAAAGCAAGGGGGGCTTCGAAGCGTCCGCTCCACCACGGCACATGAGGGCGAGCCATAACCACCATAGCTACAGCATGGCTTCAGCTCAGTTTGGATTGGATCGGTGTGGTAGCTTGGATTACCAGCTGGTGATGGTGACCGTGTCTCATGATAAAAAAGAAAAAAGAATGTCGACGTTACATTGCTTGTTACATTGTGCAAGACACCATGCACGCCGATAACGCGCGCGGCGTTCGTGACCGGGAACTGCCGGGACGGTGGTGATAACGCCAGGAGAGTACGCGGGGTAGATGACGATTATAGTTCACTCTACACTCTAAGAAAAAGTCGAGTATTTTGGGAGTATTTCTGCTACACAACAATAATCGTCATCTAGCTTGCTCACGTTTCCTCTTTTGAAAACCCGGCTCTCGGCACATTCCTATCAAGAGTGCTATGCACGCCGATAACGCGCGCGGCGTTCGTTACCGGGAAGTGCCGGGACGGCGGTGATAACGCCAGGAAAGTGCGCGGGGTAGATGACGATTATAGCTTTGTAGCAAAAAGACACCCTTTTTACTCGATTATTTCTTAGAGTGTACACTCTAAAAAATAATCGACTCTAAAAAATAATCGAGTAAAAAGGGTGTCTTTTAGCTACACAACTATAATCGTCATCTACCCCGCGCACTTTCCTGGCGTTATCACCGCCATCCCGCCACTTCCCTGTCACGAACGCCGCGCGCGTTATCGGCGTGACATAGCATTCTTGATAGGAATGTGCCGAGAGCCGGGTTTTCCAGAGAGGAAACGTGAGGAAGCCAGATGACGATTGTTGTTGTGTAGCAAAAAGACACCCTTTTTATTCGATTATTTCTTAGAGTGTATAGTTGTGTAGCAAAAAGACACCCCTTTTACTCAATTATTTCAGAGTGTGACGTTTCCTCTCTTGAAAACCCAGCTCTCGGCACATTCCTATCAAGAATGCTATGTCACGCCGATAACGCGCGCGGCGTTCGTGATCGGGAAGTGCCGGGATGGTGGTGATAACGCCAGGAAAGTACGCGGGGTAGATAACGATTATACACTCTAATAAATAATCGAGTATAAAGGGTGTCTTTTTGCTACACAATTAACTGCACTCTACACTCTAAAAAAAGCCGAGTATTTTGGGAGTATTTCTGCTACACAGCAATAATCGCCATCTGGCTCGCTCCCGTTTACCTCTCTTGAAAACCCGGCTTTCGGCACATTCCTACAAGAATGCTATGTCACGCTGATAACGCGCGCGGCGTTCGTGACCGGGAAGTGCCGGCACGGCGGTGATAACGCCAGGAAAGTACGCGTGGTAGATGACGATTATAGTTGTGTAGCAAAAAGACACCCTTTTTACTCGATTATTTCTTAGAGTGTAGTTGTGTAGCAAAAAGACACCCTTTTTACTAGATTATTTCTTAAGTGTAAGAAAAAATCGACTATTTTGGGAGTATTTCTGTTACACAACGATAATCGTCATCTGGCTTGCTCACGTTTCCTTTCTTGAAAACCCGGCTCTCGGCACATTCCTATCAAGAATGCTATGTCACGCCGATAACGCGCGCGGCGTTCGTGACAGGGAAGTGCCGGGATGGCGGCGATAACGCCAGGAAAGTGCGCGGGGTAGATGACGATTATACACTCTAAGAAATAATCGAGTAAAAAGGGTGTCTTTTTGCTACACAACTATAATCGTCATCTATCTCGCGTACTTTCCTGGCGTTATCACCGCCGTCCCGGCACTTCCCGGTCACGAACGCCGCGCGCGTTATCAGCGTGACATAGCATTCTTGATAGGAATGTGCCGGGAGCCGGGTTTTCAAGAGAGGAAACGTGAGCAAGCCAGATGACGATTATTGTTGTGTAGCAGAAATACTCCCAAAATACTCGACTTTTTCTTAGAGTGTAGTTGTGCAGCAAAAAAGACACCCTTTTTACTCGATTATTTCTTAGAGTATATAGTTGTGTAGCAAAAAAGACACCCTTTTTACTCGATTATTTCTTAGAGTGTGACGTTTCCTCTCTTGAAAACCCGGCTCTCGGCACATTCTTATCAAGAATGCTATGTCACGCCGATAACGCGCGCGGCGTTCGTGACCGGGAAGTGCCGGGCACGGCGGTGATAACGCCAGGAAAGTACGCGTGGTAGATGACGATTATAGTTGTGTAGCAAAAAGATACCCTTTTTACTCGATTATTTCTTAGCGTGTAGAGTGTAAGAAAAAGTCGAGTATTTTGGGAGTATTTCTGCTACACAACAATAATCGTCATCTGGCTTGCTCCCGTTTCCTCTCTTGAAAACCCGGCTCTCGGCACATTCCTATCAAGAATGCTATGCCACGCCGATAACGCGCGCGGCGTTCGTGACAGGGAAGTGCCGGGATGATAACGCCGGGAAAGTGCGCGGGGTAGATGACGATTATAGTTTGTAGCAAAAAGACACCCTTTTTACTCGATTATTTTTTAGAGTCGATTATTTTTTAGAGTGTACACTCTAAGAAATAATCGAGAAAGGGTGTCTTTTTGCTACACAACTATAATCGTCATCTACCCCGCGCACTTTAATTCCTGGCGTTATTACCGCCGTCCTGGCACTTCCCGGCCACGAACGCCGCGCGCGTTATCGGCGTGACATAGCATTCTTAATAGGAATGTGCCGAGAGCCGGGTTTTCAAGAGAGAAAACGTGAGCAAGCCAGATGACGATTATTGTTGTGTAGCAGAAATACACCCAAAATACTTGACTTTTTCTTAGAGTGTATAGAGTGTAACGTACATATACCCGAGAAACGAACGAGTAAAAAGGGGTGTCCTTTTGTCCCTCAACATATTTGAATGAAGAAACAGCGCTGGAACAGGACGGAGACGGGAAGACACAAACAGCGCTGTTTCTTCATTCAAAATCAGTATTTACCAACCAGCACAAATCAAAACACTAATCTTCATATATCTTGCGTATACAGACATTATCGCCGCGCGCTCAGAATTTCATGGTCACGAACGCGGCATGCACACTATCAGCGTGACATAGCACATTCTTGATTGCTAGGAAAGTCATAGGAAAGTGGCGAGCGCCGAGTTTTCTAGAAAGGAAACGCGAGAAAGCCAGATGATTATTTTTGTGGGTCAAAAAGATGCCCGTACTCGATCTGTTTTTAGGGTGTACACACCAATTAAGACACTGGCGTGGACAAGGTAGGAGGGGGGGGTCAACCCCCCCCCCCCCCCCCGATATTCTACAATTTTGTATGTGTTTTTATTTACACACTCATGCAAACGCACGCACGAAGATGCATGTGTATGTTCGTGCGCCCCACCCCTTCCGGGAACACGGTGAAGCGTTCTAATTAGCACCGCTACTTCATACATGGATTATTGAAAAACTCCAAGCAGCGGATCGAAATTTTTATTGAATTATACCTTTATGGCGTCAATAAGCTATGTTCTACGATTCACAAGTTCGTTGTAGTATTACTGTGAACATCACGAACGAAAACACTAACTTAATAATGATTTAGAACATTGAAAATAAGATTAGCAATTTAATTCATGATCAACGCCTGTTATTCTCGCGTTCTCTGATTCATCTTGATGAAATGAACACTTTCTTATCCTCCGGCTAATTTTGTTTGCGGTTTCCTCTATCTTGCACAACGCCGATGAAGAATAAGTTTTTTGTTCAGTTACTACATCGCAAGCACAGGACAACTTCAAGAAAGGCAAGATGACTTTCAGCGTTGACCAGGCTCAACCAGGAAATGAGATCCGCACCGATCTGCACCACAGGAAAGGACACAAAACCCGCGCGGCTCGCGCTCCGCTTGGTTAGAGTGTACTAGAATATTTTGAGTGGCGCGACCGGCCGTCGTGGAGAGGGCCGCCGCGCGCGGAAAGTTGGCGGTGGCGCTGTAGTCAACCGCACTTGAACGCGTCTTCGCCTCTCGCGCTTGCTTGCAGCTTGCAGCCTGTCGCGCAGCGCGTTGTCGACGCGCAGAGAAATATGGCTTATGCTCGTGTGGTGCTCTACCTTTGCTTCCGTTCGAAAACATACGCCGTAAATTTCTAAATTAATGCATAGGGGTGAGTAAAATGCACTTTAATTCCCCCGCCGACATTTGTACACGCGATCATGTAAAGGTTCCTGTGCGCGACTTCACAACAATTTTTACATAAAAAACGAGTTACGGGCAGTAATAATTGCCTTTCCCTGCAACGCGTGCCATGACCGCTTGCGTAGCTTCCGTTCGCGTCGTCAGCGCAGCTCAGTTGTCGAAGTGATTTATAGTAATGCCACAGCGGTATCTCCTACAAGTGCACTTCCCATTCAAGTATCCAGTAATGAATAATCCTTTCACATGGGCTGCCAACACTGCAGGTAAACTTTGTGCACTGCTATCAAGTCTTAAAGCATTGTAATGCACCACAAATAATGCAAATGCGCAGGAAACAGAGCGACACATTTCATTTACAAATACATTTTTGGTAGATAAAAGAGTGAAGTCTGTACAGAAGAATGCTCTCAGCGTTTGCTGCAGCAGATTTTTCATACTGGCAACGACAGAGTTAGTGCTTTCACCTTGACACAAGCGTCTTAATTGGTCTGCTGTTCGAAGCTCCGATTTTGTGCACATTGCCCTATGTAGTTTTTAGCATCCGTCGCTTGAGTAGTGACTTTCTTGTTTTCAAAGGCCTGCAGAGGAACTTGTATAGCAATTGTTCCGCAAAAAGGAGAATTCAATCATTTATTCAAATACCTGAGAAAATGCGACTCACTCCTCCGCTATGCTTATTGTAATATAATGATACATTTGGTCCTGGAGGCATAATTGCTATGTAGATTTAAAGTAGAATGGATCTGTACTGTACGACATTTAATAAAATATCGATGAACATTCCAATCATTTGTCCACCGCGATGGAGCAGAGGTTATGGTCCTCGGCTGCTGACCCGAAGGTCGCGGGTTCGATCCGCAGCTGTCACATTTCAATGGAGGCGAAATGGTAGAGGCCCATGTACTGTGCGATGTCGGTGCACATTAAAGAACACAAGGTGCTCGTATTGTCCGGAGCCCTCCACTACGGCGTCTCTCATAATCATATCGTGATTTTGGGACGTTAAACTCCAAATATTATTATGATCATTTAGCGATCTGCCCGAGAGGTCGAGACTGAAGAGGGCTCTTTTCCTTGAGTACATTTGTGAATTCATATGTAGGCACAAACGACGCATACCCCGTTCCACAACGCAGAGGAATGCTTGCAGCTCGTTGCAAGAGCGTCGCTTCTCGTGCGGTGGTCCAACGACACATATCAATCAACTTTTCTAACGCACACGCACGCACACACACACACCCCGCACTCAACGCTACCTGGACTTTGCAATAAAAAATAGCACGGCTATTTCTATAGTGATTTCAATTGCGCAGGAGTCAAGTGCACATAGAAAAATTTGGAAATTCGCGCGGTGTCATTAACTTGGATAGAAGCTCTATAATTAGTGTGGAAGGTCCGCCAACGTAGTGAGCACCTGCACCGTACTCTGAGTCTTCTATCTGAGTGCTTTAAACGTCATCTAGGAAAGTAAAAAGAAAAAAAAAAGTCAGCTGTACGATGGCGCTATTCTTTCTACGGGTTTAGTTTCCTTTTGCCTCAGTGTTGGTGTCTTAATTCACACTCAGGTACGAAAGCAAGTTCGGCGTCCCTCTAGGTATTCGCACTTCGACCGCGTTCACGATTAGTACACTATCTCTTAACACAAAATGGGGCTCGAAATGTTGCTCGCATACTGCGCAGTCTACGTCCAGTGGCTTGTTCAACATCCGCAGGTCTCTCCACTGAAACATTCGTGGCTCTTCATCTGCACGGTCATTGAAAAGAGCCAATTTGAAAACCTGAGCCAGTGTTCGTAAAAATGTCTTACGATAAAAATGTTCGTAAGAGAATATTTTCCAATCTTGCTGTTCGACATATCATTTGCGATGCCGTCCCGCAATGGCAAAAAACAATTACGAAAGGGAAGTTTTCCGCATCTGTTAAAGTCCACGCGCAATAAGTCTTGCATCCTGGCACGAAGTAATGATGAAGCCGTTGCTTCGGAGGCATAGCAGGAGCTGCGCGGATTAGGATAGACTTATCCAACGCGAATAATCACCAAGCGCAAACCGTGACAACCGCGGAACGAGCGGGCGCTCTTCAAGTGCCGGCGATGACAGCGCCGCCGCAATTTTCCGCGCGAGAGGGGTCGGCGCCTAACAATAGAACCGGTCTCCGTTCGCGCCACTCAAAAGTTCTAGTACACTCTAGCTTGGTTTCATGAGGACATACACGAGGCAATGCACGAGGATGAATGGTCACGTGAGCGGCCTTAGCCAATCGGCGTGCTGGCTACCCGCGGATTCTACTCCATTTTTTATCCTTAAAAAAAAAAAAACAGCGTGCGCTGCACGCCATATGCACGTTGCCGCTACTGTGACGTCACTGAATCGTTCTCTCCATTATCGTTCGGTGTTGGTGGTGTTTGCGGTGTTTGTACTGACCATTCGACAGGCAAGCCCTTTTGGCGCTTTTCGCGTGCTGTGAGCGAATTATACTTCACACTTCTGTACTTCTGTCCAACAGCCATTGGAGCTGCGTATTTGAGCCCCAAGTTTTTTACTGCCACGCAGCTACAGCCGGCGTTTCGATACTCTCGGCATGGGCTCATCAGAGTCGGACGCAGCGCAACAAGTCATGTTCAACGCAAAGGGTGTTACGCTTATAAAAGAGGCCGTCAACGGACTCGTGAAATCGCCAGAGCCAGAGACCCGCGTGCTCGATACGCCAAAGATCAGTCTGAGCAACATGAAGTCTCGAATCGACGCGGCGCTAATGGTGTCGGCCGGATCGTCCAATGCCAACAAGCAGTCGCGTCCTTCCGAAGAAGACGCGGCATTGCCGGGTCCCTCCCGGCGCAGCGGTAGAACGACGATTCCCCGCGAACAGCCAGCGCAGCCGGCGCCCAAGAAACCCAAGGTAGAGCCGCAGAGTGAATCCCAAACCGGCGACACTCCGCGATCGCTCCGTAGCGGGCGCAGCTATATCAACGATTCGCCGGCTGCTCAGAAAGCGGCAACCGCGCAGGCCTCAAAGACTGCGAGCACCGGCGCGTCGACACCGGCCCCCGCTAAACAGATTGCTGCACCAACAGCATCGCCGCCAACGGCTACGACGTCGTCGCCACCACAGAAGCCCGCCAAACAAGCCACACCAAAGGCGGGCTCCTCGAGCTCGCGGTCGAAGCAAGACTTGGCAGATCCACTTCCCGACCTCTGGCGCATCTCGCCCAAGATAGCCGAAGAAATGAAAAGTATTGCATTCCGGCATTTTCATTTTTCCATCTAACTGCGCTCGTGCATTGCAGGCCTGGGCTTCCGAGAATCTTGTTTCTTTTTTTACTTTTGCCAAGTGCCGAACGTTTTTTGTAATCTTCAGGAACGCCGTCGTTCATTCCGCGGCGTTTCGAATGTTTTCTGGCCCAGCTTGAATTTTAGTACCTTACGCACCCCATTGCGCATAGGCGTTTACTTCATTACATGTCAGATGTAGCCCAGATGGAAAGTTGCGGGCACTTATCTGCCATTAAAAATAGAAAATGAATACAGACAAGAAGCAGTTATTTAGCGTCGGCGCTCAGTCTAGCTCACTGGGCAGTGTTGCTGAGTAGGCTGCTGCTCTCGCTGTGCACGAAACGCCTATGCTGAACTTAATCACATATTCAGGACAGCCTCTCGACTACAACAAAGCCATTCGGTTGCATGACCACGGTCAACCAATTCCACGACATTACTGTCTTCTTTTCATCTGGGCTATTTTTGTCTGTGGCCAGCAATACAGCCACTTCCTTAAATATGCCAAGTAGCAGCCGAGATTTTATGCAAACCTTTTAGAATAGCTTGATGCGTCCAAGCAGTTTTTGTAAAGAAATGTGAAGTGAAAAAACACCCTGAAAGAAAGAGGTAGAATATGTTGTATTAGTTCAGTCATAAATACTGTCAGCACAGGCTTTACATGAATGAGCAATGTGTACCTTTGCTGGGTTAAATAGATGAACTGAAGCTTAAGTGATGCAGAGAATTTTTTGTTAATGGAATCTGAATAAGTACAAAGAATCTCGCTGCTTGGCTTTACTATGTTCATACAGTGTTTAAGGTATGAAAAGCACATTTCATATCTTTGTATAAAGTGCCCTGAGTAGCAGATGCTTTCATAGCACTGTGACATGCAGTTAAGTCTGCTAACAGAAATATGCCTGAGATTGTTATGGTGTGCTCTGTAGAAACCGAATCAACATTAACTACAAAGGAACCCTTCAAGAGTGTAGCATAGGGCTGTGTAACATATCGACTGTGGGCTGCATGCGGTGGACGTATGTGCTGGCGCTGCAATAAGGAAAACAGTGACTATGTTGCAAAGCAAGACTGATAGCTACTATGAGCCTGCTTTTGATGGATTGTGGTTTCAACACCCTCCCCCTGAGGAGGTTTTAAAAAAAAATTGCTGGAGAGAAAATTATGTCCCAAAAGTGAAGCCAGACCTCCGCCATCTTACTACTGGCAAGATAAAATGTTAGCTTACAGCGAAGAAAAAGTAGTGTTTGCCTCACACACCCTACTAGTTTAAGACCGCTAATTGTTCTGCACAGAGACAGACAGCTCAACATATCTCTTTGTGTTACTGGTTTTGTCATGAAGCCTCAATGTGCCTGCTTTTTATGGTTTGTGGTTTCAAGAGGAGTTCAACACCCTCCCCCTAAGGAGGTTTTAAAAATAATTGCTGGAGAGGAACTTATGTCCTGAAAGTGAAGCCAAACCTCCGCCATCTTACTGCAGGCACGATAAAATGTTAGCTTACAGCGAAGAAAAGGTAGCATTACCCTCACACACCCTACTAGTTTGACTGCTAATTGTTCTGCACAGATACATCTCAACATACCTCTTATTGTTACTAGCTTCCTCAATAAGCCTCAACCTCTCGGTGGCTAATTTTATTAAATAAATGTCGCCAATAATCATCTGGATGTATTACTTTCATCAGGAACATCATCTTATCTTGTAATTAACATAGCATTTACATCAGCACAACAAAAATACTTGGATCTCTTACGTGGGCACCACATGAGAATTCTATGTTTTTGAAGTAAAATCGGGGCAAATTCTGGCTTCATAATTGTTGCTAAAAAGTTGCGAGTGCTTCCACTCCAGAATTGTTTTTAAAACTTCATGCTTCCCTTTTACTGAAGTGTTTTTGCACCATTGCATGTAAATATGTCACATGCATGCGTACATAGGTACTTAAGCTCCCTATTTCCCCATGAAATAGAATACTAGGAGTGCTCTTGGTGCTAAGATGAACAAGAAATGCAATGTTATGATAGGCTGCCTTTCTGCAAGCAAAACACCAAACAGTAGGCCCGTTCGATTCGCTTGCATCACCTGAACCAGTTCACGAGTTGCTGCACCTTGCCATTTGTTTCAGTGGTGCAGAAGTGGCATCCTCTGAACCACACTGTTTGTTTCGAAAGGTGCAGGAGAGGTGCACAACTTGTTCATGATTTTCCTGCACCCTCTCTGTTGGCGGTGCTGGCTTGGTGCAGACGTGCGTGTGTGCACTAAGAGCGCAGCATTCAGATGTAGGCATCATACGCACGCCTACTGTTTCTACGCAATGTGGGATGTGTATGCCCCTCGTTAACTGTCCGTATGTGCAGTTTGCCACCTTTCAATGTTACATGGGCGGCATACATTAAGCAAACAACAGTAAAGCTTGTACTGTGTCGGCACCACAGCATTCATTTTTTGGTGTCACGCCGTGCTTGCATTACTGAATTTGAGCTTCTGATGCACCGCCATGAACCGGTTCAGACTGGTGCAGGGTGAATCAAATGGACCTAGATTTTATTAAACTGGCCGTTTTTTGACTTGTAGAAAAATTGGTTTTGGCTCTTGCTGGTTTTGACTTATGGAGCCCTGATGTCGCAGAATGGCAGCAACATGCACTCAGAAATATTTTTTTGTCAGGTTTCAGATTTTCATCGCAGTGTGTATTGTCATGTACTCATAAACGTTCACAAAGCTTTTCATTATGTTGCTGTAATACTGGGCATGGATGCGGCACATATTATGATGGCCGCAACAAGATGGGCTCTTTTGGCCCACATGTACTTCTTCGCCAAGCTCTAAACCCTTAGCAAGTGTGCTTGAACTGTGTTGATGCAAAATGTGTTCACGTGAATGTTACCATGTTTCAAGCTTCTTATCAAAATTATGCACATATTATTGATCCTTATATCTGTTATCTGTAGATAGCCCCCATACCTGGCACCTCATTGCATTAGCAGCTGTTCATATTTTTCTTCTACAAGTTGTATTGGTGAGCACGCTTTTTTGTTTCTGTTGTAGCATGTACTGCATTGTGATGCATTTTTTTTCTTTTGCAGGGGTGTTGCAAGTGCATGCTGAATAATCTTGGTGCAGGTTAGCTTCTCTCATGTGAAAGCCAATGCAAAAATTAGCGTGCCCTTAAGATGTTGCAGATATAAAGGCAGCGTTTACTTGTACAGAGCTGAGTATGTGTCTATGCCAGCATGTAAATGCAGTAGGGATGTCATGATGGTGCTATTTTAACTACGTTTGCATGTATGATCCAATACAGCATACCATGGTTCAGTTTTTCTTGTGCATGTAGCATTTCATTATATCTATAACTCGTTCTTATGCATTGAAATTTTTGTCTACAACGTAATCAGTAAGTCTAATGTGGCTCTGATAATCATGGCCTGGCAAATTCATCAATACTGTTGGCTAAAGGAGTAATGACGCTAGAGGAAGCTGTTGAGATCTCAGAATTGATGCTTCCCTTTAATATAAATGCCTGCAAGAATGAAATTATTTGAGGCATTCTGTTAATCTTATGTGTAGAAATGATAACCAAATACTTTTACTACTGAATGGTTGTGAAAGGGTAATACAAAGTAAATATAATATTGAGCAAATGTGGTAGATCACACCTCTGGAAAACTATATAGGTGACTTGGAAAGAGTGGAGTCCTTGGTGTTCTAGAACAGATCATCAGAACATGGTGATGATATACCATTGAAATATTTGCACCTGCTCCTTGTAGTGTCCTGAGCAGGAGTGTCTAATTTGGACTTCTTCTTTTTAATCAAATAAATATTACCTCTTAAAAAAGAATAAAAGAAGCCTGCAGCTTAACATTTTTAGCCTTGCTAGCTCATAAAGAACACGAACGTAAGAAAAACTGCTATATCTGCAACACGTTGCCTAGCAGATCATTTAGCACAACATAATAAAATGAAACCGGCTTTGCTAAGAAGCTTCTTGCTCAGAGAGAGTAACCTTATACCACTGTAGCTTGACCAAGTATTTTCTTTTATGTTACTTTAAAAAGCAATCGCTACATTTTGTAAGGGTTCAGAGTATTTTAACTGAAAACAAATGTGTTGAACCACCTTGACTTGCTTGTTGTCGTTACCATAGGCGTGCGCAGGGTTCCCCTTCAGGGGGGGCGAAGGCTCGTCGCAGCGCCCCCCTTTCCCTATTAAGTCAATGTATGGGGCAGACTTTGCGCCCCCCCTTCTTAGGTGAGTAAGGGGGGCGGCCGCCACCTCTGCCCCCCCTCGTGCGCACGCCTATGGTCGTTACCATAATAGTGCTTTAATTGATGCTTGCCTTATTGCCCTTTCAACTGTGGTTCACACATTGTTCATTGATAACTGTGTGCTACATGCATGATCTGCAAGGTGGCAGAATTGCTGTGGCTTCAAGTGAAGGGAATACATTGTGTGCAGTAATAAGAGTGCCTTAAATTTTAGTACAACTAGTGCCTTTCAAATATAATTGAAAGATATTTTGTTGACTTGAACGTGTTTTATCTGTTTTTTATAATATGCAACACTTGATGTGAATTATGCTCATTAAAGGTCCCCTCACCTGGCTCCATTGCAAATTTCGGTTGTGCACTGGAAGGTGCCATACAGGGCGCACTTTAACAAAAGAATATTTCAAATTGTTTCACTAATGGCGAAGTTTCAGGAAACTGAATTGTCCTCTTGCCACGCCACCGGGAGGGATAGTCATGGTCAGAAAAGACACTAACCCTCCCCCCCCCCCCCCCTTTATTTTTTCCCGGCATTTGTTAGTTTTGTAATGCCCAAACCTGGTGAGGAGCCCTTCAGTCAACATATGCAGCAGTGTTTTATTAATTTCTCATCCTGGTGTTTCTGATTTGCTGGGTCACAGTTCTTAGTGTGCGTATGAGCGTGCAGTATTGATACATTTTGGAGCTGAAATGCATTCCAAGCAGGACTTCTGTATATTGTGAGCACATTTTTTTTCTGATTTCAATGTCTTGGCATTTTGATGTATTGTTTCCACTTTTGACACCAACCTTTAAGGAACAAAAATAAAGATAATTGCACAGTTGTTGCTGTCATGTTAACAGCTAAGCAGTGGTGGATGGTTCACACTGCACAATTCTGATGCTAGAGTTCAAGATTTTTTTGCAGTGCAGGTATGCAATGGAGCAAGCTTACAGGTAAGACAACATTCAGTCTGCATCAGAGTATACAGACCACATGATTCAAGAAAACATTCAATTTTCAAGCAATTTTTGACCATAGCAAGTGAAACTGTACATGAAACTGTACAGCACTGTTCTTCACATATTCTAGTGCAGGTTGTAAACTGAAATAACAAGCTGGAGGAATAATCAGCTGCTTTTCAGGTACCATGTTCCTCAAACTTTCGCAATGATGTGGTGGCTGCGCCATTTAGGCAAAACAGTGCCAAGAGGCAAAACCTGCTACATCCAGCTACATTTCTGCAACGATCTCGTAATTTGCGCCGAGCATGTGCCAAGACATTGTTCTTGCGGTCTTTCAGAGAAAAAGAATATTGAACGTGCTTGCAAACTCAATGTTACAACTGTAATTTTGAGTGGTCATTGAATGATACCGGCTAGTGCTGTGTGGTTGAAGTAGTTGCTAGGTGCAACCATGCCAAACAATTCAGACTTGCCTATATTGTGTGCATAAAGTTTTCTGCTGCTAGACCATACAGCAAGATTACATTAAGTTTGGTAAAATAGCTTCTAATAGTTGTGGCCAAGCTAGAGACCAAGCTAGTTCATTGATTTCATTAGCTACAGTGAGTAGTAAGTATATATGCTTGAATAGACCATTTCGTTGTTGTTAGTTTGTTTTACAAAAAAAAAATGTGTCTTTTGTTGTATAATACACTTCCGTCAAAGTTCGTGTGGGGTGCTTAGTTTCCAAGTCAAGTCTGACCATACAATCTCCAGACTTTATCAACAATTCCATGCGCTGCAGCGGACTGTAGGATCTTGCTGAAATAAAAAAGCGTGGTGTCCCAGCATCCCATTATCTCAGTTCTGTTTCTCGACCACGACAACAGTTTATGTTTGAAAACTTTCCAAAGGTAAAAGAAAGCCTCCCATTACCACGAATTTCACGGATCACATATTAGATTTTGGGCACAAAGGGCCAATTATTAAACGTTGTATGTTATTAACTCTCCATGAACAAGAATCTTAAAGGGGCACTGACACAAATATTTTGGCCTTGCGTTTTTTTTTGCTGCAATTTGTTGCTGAGGGACTGTTAGTCGTAGCACGAAACATAGTTGGCTGCCACGCATGACAGACAATAATTATAGGCTTCTCATTACCGACCAGTTGCAGTTTCAGTTTGAGAGAGCTCCAAAAACGACAAGCCGCCGGGTGCAACTATCACCACCTAGCGTGTGCAGCTCTCAACCACGTCAGCACACAGAACTGTGACGCACTTCCGCATGGTACACATCAAGTTCGTTCGAACAGGAAACGGGACAGCAGTGTCGCCAAACACAAAACTTTCAACACGTGCGCCGCGGCCATGGACTTGCGAGCAGCCGCCGCGTAGTAGTCTGCTGGAGCAAACGCGGCTAAAAGAAAAATGCCGGCTATGACATCATCATAAATTGTTGCATTGACTGCAGCATGGTGACATGAGGGAAGTAGGGGGGTCACCATGGGTCACTTTTGAGGGACTCGATCGTGCATGCAAACTTCATTATTCATTTAAAATACCTTGCAAGCGATGTTCGCTGTTGATATTTTGCAGATGATATACGCATGTTCACAGAAATTCGATCCTGAAAGCTATCTCTGCCGCAAAATTTTGTGTCCGTACCCCTTTAACGAATCTCTCTATAAAGCAGAACAGCAGGCACTTCACTACACAGTGAAGCCATAGGTTGTTCTGACGGCACGAATTTCATCAGAACAGTTCTACTAAATAGTAAACAGAATGTATGGAAAATTTACTTGGCTTGTGCTTCCAGTACTGTAACTGAAGCCTCATGGAAAGTCATATTCATTCATAAATATGAGGTGCATTTCAGCAAAATGCTAGGTGGCGTGATGTCATGGGTTTAAAGAAATTAGGGCTGACCGAAAAAAAACAACCAGCAGTAGGTTAATTCCATCTTTTGGGATATTCTAAGATCTTTATAAAGATGCATCTGTTTGTGCATAAATCAATTATGTGAAATACGTTGTACAACTGGTGCAGCTTAGCAACAATTATTTGTGTTTGATATTGATTGCTGGGTAACTGCTCCAAACGGTTGTTATGCTGCTCCTAAGCGAGATTTTAGTTGCTCCAGAAGCTGCACTGAAGTGGCTTTGGTTGATCACTTTTGATGTCAACTTTGCCCTCAATTATTGAGCTGAATGTGTTTGGCTGGCGTTATTAAAAATCAGTATGCATCAGGAGCAACTCACGGACTGTAAATGTGAGCTTGAAAATTGGTATGTTCTGAGCAAAAAACTTGGGAGGACGCACGAGTTTCACCTGGAAGAGTAGAACACAATTGCATTATCGGGCCCTGTGCACATAGCCTGGCTTCGGTTCTCGGTGCATGCCTCAACCGTGCCGTAAGGAAACAAACGACTGTGCACGTAACATTAGCCGTTTCAAACTATCCTAGAATGCCTACTCCAAGTGCAGTTGTTAAGTGCCCACTACGCCATAATTCTTGCTTTTGCAAATCAGCGAAGGGCCCTCTACACATCCGTAAGGCAACACGTGAACCTACGCAGCTGCTCAATTTGTTGATACTTTTGCAGCTGATGATGATTAAGTACGTCTGAGCACTTTGTAACGGGTGGGCCTTTAAAACACTTACTCATTGCGCAATTTACATGTTTTGACGCTTGGCACGATTCTACGCTTCTGCCACGCAATACTACATGCGTTAAGGAGACTTCTTCCATTACTTGACATTTATATAGTGTTTATTTTCCAAAGAAGTTTCAAGCAATAGCATGGCTCTGTGTTAGAACACCTGTTTGCCACGTAGACTGCCTGGGTTCGATTTTCACTTGAACCGAAGATTTTGATCGTTTATTTTATTTGCATCTTTCGATTTTTCGCTCACAACCAATGACACAGACACCAGAATTTCTGCAAAACAAGCTCTTTAATGCTGCCGCATTAATAGTCCTGGTTAACCCTTTTCATGCAATAGGAAATGATGAAAGTTATACCGAGCTCCCAAGAAATCAATCTCTTGAATGAAACACGAATTACTCTTTTGTGCATATATGTGGTCATTGTATATACCATAGTTATCATCTGACACCCAGAGTAGCAATTGCTGTCAGGTGATTAAGCAGGTTAGCATCCTTGGGGTTGCTGCTAAAAATTGCTACGTATCTATCTAAGCATGCGCACACTTTAAATGTAGGCAAAAGTGTTAAACTCGCACCTTTCCAGTGACAATGCATCTGTTGAGAGTGTATTTAATTTCAAATAACTAATTACTATAGTATATCCAATACATTTTATGTGAAGTTAATCCAATTCAAACGGATTTTCGTGCCAACTGTGATATGACCAAGAGGCATGTAGGTAAGTCCTTCGTCTACCTAGATTAGATTTCGGTGCACGTTAGAAATGCGGTTGTAATCAAACCCACGACCTCGAGTAAACACAGTGTATGCAAAAAAAAAAAAAAAAAAAAAGTGAGAACGGAAGTATCGCTTCGATTTGTAACTTTTTGTTTCAACATGTATGGATTCGTACACTAGATTGCCTATATCTTCATCGCGGTTGGTCATTCGTTAGCTTCTATAAAAATGAACCAAGAGCGTTCTCATACTTGGAGAACTTAAGCAGACGTCACCTATTGCACCTGTGACTGATGAGATGAGTAGAGTCAAGCCTGTGGAACACACCCCACAACCTTCAATTCCCCCCTCCCCCCCCCCCCCCCAAAAAAAAAAAGAAAAAAAAAACAAAAACAAAAAAAAAACGACCCGCATATGCCAACCTGTTTAGTAATCACCAGAGTCGAATTTAGACGGCTCGACTGAGGTGACTGCAGTGCCGTGCTTATGTTTTTGCTCGAACAGTGCGATCGTCAACTAGGCTACAGTGGACGTACTACATACACACAGCCTTAGCAGAAAGTTCTAGGCATAGAGTTTCATAAAGTATGAAACTCTATGGTTCTAGGGTTCTAGAAGTATCTCAAGAAGTTCTAGCGGTCCTCTAGCAACGGGCTTCGCGGGCTTGGGCTTGGCTGGCTTGGCTACATTACGATGGCTTGGCCCGGTATTGGCTTCCGACTAAGGGGGGCAGGACAACTTCCGGCGATGAGAATGCTTCCCTTTGGTGGCGGCTGCCGCTTCGCTGCCTAAAATCAGTAAGAAAATAATTGAACTAAATAGTTGAGCGCATGCAACAGTAAGCGGTTGTCATCATTTGGTAGCAGAATGCAAGTGAATACGGCACACCGATCAAATCCAGAATGAAACGGCGCAGCACATGAACTCGTGGGTCCTCGCAGCAGTGGTTTACAATGATGAACGCCAACAAGCGGACAGCAGAGGATTTCATCCAAGGCGTTTTCGCCCCTACGGTAACGGTGCAGTGCACTTCTGACGCCGAAGATGTGTGCAGAAGAAACAATCTCTCATTCGCAGAACTTGTGCAACCTTTCTGCCAGCAAGTGGAAGGTAGGTGTCCAGCTTGTTCCGTTTTGTACTACACGCATCGGTATGTGTTTTGAAAGGCGATTTTAGTGGGACTCATGTGCGCTTGTATTCCCCCCTTTAACGTTATTAAAATTGTGTGGTGAATATAGTTCATAAAAGCCACAATGTCACCTTTTTGAAATGCTGTCACTTAGTTTCTCAAGGCTCGCATGTTGGTTGTGCAGTGCTACAGTCGACCTAGCTTGACGCTAATCACATGCTTGGTACCACTCGTCATGTATTACCGCACGTAGAATACTTTTAAGTCACTGTATTCATTCAGGCTAACGTGGTACATTCTATGCTCGCTAGAGTCGGGGTAACATTTTCTAGAATGCCGTAACATTGTGGTTGATGACACGGTGTTTTACCAGAGAGAAATATAACATGGCATTCGTTTTATGGTTTTCCTTATTTGCAAGCAGTCTTTGAAGCATGTGATCTATGTAGTGGTATCGTTTTCACTGGCTTGCTTGTTTCTCAAGTCATTAACGATATCTGACCCTTGCGAAAAATAGAAAGCGCACGCACAAACACTATCCATCCATTAGTGACGTAGCGTACTTTTGACTTCTTGAAAACCTTGATCGATAACTTCATGTCTAGATGTTTAAAGTCTGTCTATAGGTATAATTCGTTAGCTGTTGTTTATCTCTTTTCAGGAACCCTAAGTTTTGCCTAAGTATACCTTACAGTAACATTGTGCAACAGAATTTTATATGGACTTTTATAATCTCGTGTTTGAATAACTGGCAGTAATTGCAGCTTAACCATTGTTGTGCGAGCTTTTCTATTGATGTTTTTGCTTCTGCTTGTAGGTCAGTGTTATTTATAATGCGTTTCATGGTGTTTTCACTTATGTATGACTTGAAACCTTAATTCTCTGTTTTTGAACGACTGGTCATTTCAATTAAAGCAAACGGTGGTCAACTACAGTTGCAAAAGATCATATTTAAGGTTTGCTGTGTTCACGGTTGCGCTGCATGAGGGAATGCATGAGCATATCACCTCCACCTCATGCTGAGCATGTTGGGTGGGCATACATGCCTAGTGGAGGACATCTGTGTTTTCCCTGTAACAGTGGTCCCCTGCGTACGCTGAATAAGTACTGTTATTACATGCTGCATAAAATGTCATTCACTCTAATCATGGTTTGCCATGAAGCTACATCTTATGAGGGTGTTTGAAGTTTGTCTCTGGAAATGTGGAATGCTGTGAGACAAACATTTCAAGGAAGGTGTAGGTTACATAGCTGCATGTGAAAAAAAGCACTCAGGCAGGTGAGGACCATGTCATCACATACAGAAAGTTATGTGATATCACAGAAGTAATGTGTGCATTCTGATTGGGGATTGCAAATGTACTTCTGCACCTACCTTTGGGTATGCATTGAGGAACTCTAGGGGGTATTAGCCCAGAGGTCTCCACTATGATGTCCATTGCAGCCCCTATGTTGCTTTGGGAGGCTAACCTTAATCAGCAATTTAAAATAGTACCATAAAGCATGCAGATGTGACTCATAAAACAGAAAACCTAAATATTTTTAGACCTATGGTCACTATGGGTGCTGCGCCTAATTGTAGGCACTTTTAAGTGCAGTGATGTGATTGCTGCGCCAATTGCGCCAAACTGCGCCAAGAGGTGAAACCTGCTACATCCTGCTAAATTTCGTTGGAAATTGTATAACTAGCGCCGAGCGTGCTCCAAGACGTCATTTTCGCAGTCCTTTGGAGAGAGCAAAAATATGGCAGGTGCTTGAATTACATAAGTTACCATTGTAATTTTAGCGACCATTGAAGAAGACAGGCGACAGGTCTGTAGTTATAAGAAATATCACAAGGCCACCAGCTGCGTACTCAACAGATTATTCAACTGAGAATGTTGATGAGCTGTAACTCGCACTTGCCACCCGTCGCGACCATTTTGCCCAGGTGCAAAGCCATGCACACAGTAGGGGAGAGTCGGGAGGATTGGGACACTTTTCACAATTGTATTTTTAGTTTTGTTGAATTTGAACGCAGAACGATGTTTGATTGATTATAATACAGGTCTAATCAAGCTGCAAAATTTCTGAGACGCACTGGTTCCTATGACTCCTGGTGCAGCTGTAAAAAAATAGTTTGTGATGGCTAAAATCTGTCCCATTCCACCCGCCTCTGTGGGTGGAGTGGGACATCACTTGGGAGGAGTGGGACGTATGTAACACAATGGTCCAAGGGTCTCCAGCTACCATTATAAGCGGATAGTTCAACGTCAAACATTAAACGGAGTTGCACAAACTTTGCTGCAGCGATAGTTTTTGACACTGGCAGCTTCATGACAATTTCTGTAATAGGTAAAGTCCCCTTATCTTTCTTAGGAGGAAAGTAGAACTGAGAGCTCTGTTCTTCGTTCCGCAGGAACTGCATACTGACGCTGAGATGTTATTACTGCTCTTGACTCTAGCCATGTAATGAACGCCAATTTTTTTTATTAGAACTGTCAAGAAAAACATCGCCTTTTGTCACTTGAATATATTCATTATAGACCAATTGATTCCACAAATGGCATGCCAGTCATTATCAAAACCTGGCATGCCGTTTTCAGACTCGTCAAAGGCAACGGCCAGTGTGCCTTCTTCACTTGAAGAACAGCAATCCTTCAGCAAACGCCATTTCTTTTTTTTTTTTCGAAGACTGTGGCGGCAGTCTTGACTGTACTGCGTTCCTTTTTTAGGACAGTCGTGCTAACCTCGGTGAATTCTTCATTCCTATGCTTGCCCAATGTACATGTAAGGACCTCTGTCCTACATTTTTCTTTTTGCGCTGTGTAGCGCGGTGTGGCAGTAGAATAGAGAGTAATGGGACAGTGTCCCGTTCCTCCCTCAACACAACTGTCCCATTCCTCCCAAACTACGTTTCCCAAAGTAAACAATGTTCAGCGGGTAAAGTTCAGTCGTAATGCCTAAACTTTTTCTTTGAAAAAGTACAGCGCTTATGTGTGTTTTTGGAGAAAAAATTATATTAGCATGCAGAAAGTGCTTTAAATCCGAGAGCGTTACAATTCAGATAGCAAAAACTTACCTTGGGCGCGCGAAACGCGCGATTTGCAATTACAGAAAGCTCCATCCGCCAAATACGCCAGCCATTACGCTACGCAATCGGTATCTTAGCATCATCTAATGAGTAGTTAGCTAACGTCTTTGAGGTAACCGCAAGAAAGATAGACGCGCTATCCCATTCCTCCAACTGTCCCAAACCTCCCGACTCTCCCCTATCTGGTAAATGGCGACTTCTGCACCGAAGCACGTGCCCTGCCGTAAACTTTAGCTTAGTGCTAATAGTTGGAGGCACGCAAAATAATGTAAGCTGGCAGCTTGTACGAGAGCTGGTTGTATTGACACAAGACAGCGACACCAGAGAAGGGGAGGGGGAAGCTAAAGTTGCCATGTATTGTGGCAGGCACTTAGTATATATCAAGATGGCAGATTCATATATGCAAGATTTACTTCAGCACTCCATTACATGTCTAGATTGAATTCAACTGTAAAATCTGCATATTGAGTTCGCCGGCCAGAAAGGAGGGGGGTAGTTGGCACCAAACAGTGCCAACTATCCATTCTATGAAACTACATCGTAAGGTCAGGTAAAGAGACTTAACGTTATGGAGCCAGAAAAAAAAAACACCAAATAATCTGTACAACTACAACTTTTTGTGAGACGGTAGTATTTTACATGATTGATTGCTTAAATTACAGTAAGCATTACATGTATGTCATTAGAATTTCTAGCTAGGTTAGTTTATCAAAACGATGTAGTGCTACTTGTGCTGACCTCCAAAAGATTTCATACAGGGCACTCAAGTATAACGGCCAGCATTTATCAGCAATTCCAGCCGCTGCAGTGCCATGTTGGGAAACCACAGTGACGCATTATCTCGTATCGGTGCTGCTTCTCGACTCCGCAAAAGTTCAATTTAGAGAACATATCTAAATAAAATGAAAGCCTTTCACCATCGCAAATTTCGTTGAGCGCACCTTGGCAATTTCACCACAATTTGTCAATCATTTATTAAACCCTCCATGTTATAAACCGCCAATGAACCAAAAGCCTTACAAGTCTGTCTATAAAATGCGACAGCATGTATTTCACCACACTACTCAAGCATCTAGGTTGTACCGACAAGCACAGACGTCCTCGCAATGGGTCTTTTTTTTTAATAACAAAAGAATATGCGTGGAAAACTTTTGCTGTCTACAACTTCAGGGAAAACTCGACTGAAAAAGAAATAAGAATTGTATCGGGAGGAGATGTTGGGCAGCCTGATATGTCACGGATATATAGAAGTTTAGGGCTCTCCGCAGGAAACCGAAGAGCAGTGAGTTAATTCCACCTTTTGGGAAACTATATACGCACCTAAACATGTATGTGTGCATATGTTTATTTGTTACATGTGGTAAAACTGCTCCCGCTTAGCTACTTAAAAAGTTGTGCTTGAAAATGTGTGAGAGGCAACTGCTCCAAAAGGCTGATTTGCTGCTCCAGAACGAGGTTTTAGCTGCTCCAGAAGCTGCGCCGAATTGGCTTCGGCCGATCACATCACTGAAGTGGTACCATATGACATATTGATAGGATTTGTAAAACAGATAACAGAACTATTTGTTGACGTATAGTCACTATGGGAATTGCATCTAACAGTAAACATTCTTTATTGCTGCTTGCACTTTGTGAACAAATATGAATTTGCACAGACCTTAAGGGGCTCTGCAACCAAATTTCACACATATAGTTCTACCTTTCAGCATGTTCCCTGTATCCTGAGATGAATGCAAAAAGAATTGTGGAGATAGACACACAAAAACAGAAGTTATTGAACTTCCAAATACAAAAGAAAAGCAGTCGACAGAAATTGGCATACCCTTTCATGTTTCACTCACCCAGAGACATGTCAGTCTGGTTTTGTCTGGTTCCATTCGAAACGTAGGTTACATTTTGTTGTACTGGAACACTGCAGTACATGGCGGCTGTCCTGCCTTAAACGAGCGCCGCACTTTCTGACGTATTCGGTGTTGCACAATTTAGCAGATGACTCTATGTTGACAAATGAGAAGCCAGATGCCCCTGAAATGATGAGCTGCTCAGACTAGATGGACTTTGAAGGCAATCTCCCCACGAGGAAGCGACGCGCTATGCATTGTTATGTACGGAGGCACGCCGCTATAAAACATTCCAGGGCTGCCACCGAAGCCAGTGCCACGTCGTAGCCACATGAAGACGACAGCGATGAGGGCCATGCAGGAATGCGGAATGGAACACAGTGGAATGAGGAACATGCTCATGCTCAAGTTGACTGAAAAGAATAATGCTGTGACAATGAGCACCAGCAGTTGACAGTGCAGGAAAATTCTGTGTTTTGCCATAGCGGAATGAATGGTTTTGCCCTGGTGCAGAAATGTAAAGACAGTGCATTGATGAAGGCTGTGCTTTGCGTAGACTAGAGTTACTATGAAGTAACTCTATTCTACGCATATAGACTAACTTTAGTATGGACCATTCGACAGCGCTGCCGGTGTTACAGTTGCACAAAAATTGAGATTGACGCACAAATTGGTGTCTTTCTCAGCTCTAACATGTATCAAGGTATGCCTTCAGGTAGTATGCCTACATGCCCTCAGGTAGTATGCGAGGGATTATTGGTCAGCTGCCAGCTTGTAATAAGATCCCGTGCTACGCGACGCCAACAGGCAAAAAAAGAGTGTTCCACACTCACCGTAATGGCTACTATCAGCGCTGACTGACACTCCCAGGTTTAAATGCACATATATACCCCATAAAAATGGACAGGAGGGTGACCTCTGCTGTAGCTCAGTTGGTAGAGCAACGGGCGCGTTATTCGAAGGTCGCAGATTTGGCCCCTGCCAGCGGCAAGTTATCTTTTTGTCCACTTTTCTTTCTTCACATTTACATTACAATTACTACTAACATCCCCCCATACTTTCCTTAGCATCATTTATTTATTTATTTATTTATTTATTTATTTCAGTACCCTCAGGGCCCGAGGGCATTACAGAGGGGAGTGGGTATACATTTGTAATACAACAAACATAAAAAAGCAATAACTTGGGGTTACATAAATACAATGAAAGAGATCAACAATTAACAGTGCACAGTAAGAGAACAAATACAGTTGGTTATGAATTCAAAGCATAACAATGGCTCCTACAACAAGGAAACAAGGCGAATGAAAAAAAAAAAACATTCAAGCACAAGGACGGGCCTATGAACTAAACAAGGCATCGTCGCAACATCATGTCAAAGTGTTGGCGCGTTCAAATATGGAATACACGAAGGCTACGAAAAAAATGAAAATACTATAATCCTAAAAAAAAAAAAACATCATGACGACAACAGGTTAGTTACAGCAGCTTTAAACTTAGAGTTATCAATAATCTCGACGACAGATCGGGGAAGGTGATTCCAACTTGCTGACGTACGGGGGATGAATGAATTGTAAAAATGGTTGGTGTGGCATGTGGGAGTACCAACCTTATGACGATGGTCGATGCGGGCAGATACGTAAAATGAAGGGGTTATCAATTTATTTTTGAGAATCGGATTGTCGTAATATACCTTGTGGAACAGGCAGAGGCGAGAAACTTTCCTACGTTGTGAAAGCAGAGGTAATGATAAACTTGCTTTCATGGAAGTGACGCTGGAGGTGTGATGATAATTAGAAAGAATGAAACGAGCAGCCCGGCTCTGGATGAATTCAAGCTGAGAGATGAGCGTTTCTTGACTGGGGTCCCACACAGATGCAGCATGTTCCAGTTTGGAACGGACTAATGATTTATAAAGAAGTAATTTTACAGGACTAGAAGAAAGATAAAAATTTCGGCGTATAAAGCCCAGCGTGCGATTAGCGTTATTGGTTACATTATCTACATGCATCTTCCAAGAAAGATCATAAGAGATGGTTACGCCTAGATATTTGTAACAGGACACAGATTCCAGGTTAGTATTATTAAGAAAATAAGAGGGCAGTGTTGTATTGCGACGTGAAACGCGCATGTGCTTGCATTTCTTAGTGTTTAACTCCATATTCCACGTGTTAGTCCAGTCACGAACCCGGTTTATATCAGACTGAAGAAGCTCTACATCAGAGTCATTGTTAATAACACGATATAGAACGCAGTCATCAGCGAACAGGTTAATTGATGAACATAGATTATCAGGTAAGTTGTTTATATAGATGAGAAAAAGCAAGGGTCCCAGCACAGAGCCTTGAGGCACCCCCGATTCAACAACAGAAGTGATGGACGAGGTGTTATTAACAGTGACAAATTGGGAACGATCAGTGAGAAAAGAGTGCAGCCATTGAAGAACATTAGGATCAATGTTAAGTTTGCTGAGTTTTAAAAGAAGCAGTTGATGAGAAACCTTGTCAAACGCTTTTGAGAAGTCTAGGAATATGCAGTCGACAATGGAACCTCCGTCAAGGATGGAATTTAGGTCATGCGTGAAGGACAAAAGTTGTGTTTCACATGAAAATGACTTGCGAAATCCATGCTGATGATGTGTAAAAAAGGCATTTGACTGTAGAAAAGATGCGAGGTGAGAGCAAATAACATGTTCCATAATTTTACATGAAATGCACGTAAGTGAGATGGGTCGATAATTATATGGAGAATGCCTGTCCCCAGACTTGTGCAAGGGAATCACCTTCCCTACTTTCCAGTCATCCGGAATGCAACCGGTCTGGAGTGATTGCTGAAATAGATTAGTGAGAATTATGGCACTGTACACTTTAGTTCTAATTAAAAACTTGGAATTGATGTCGTCAACGCCACATGATGATGAAACTTTTAGGTTTTGTATTATTTTTTCTATGCCAGCAGTATCAAAGACAATAGGGTCCATTGTAAAAAAATCAGTTCCGGCATAGGCGGGAGTTACAGAACACATTTTTTGAAAAAGCAGAAACAAATACAGAGTTCAGAACATTTGCGGATTCGTCAAGATGGATTAGGCGATTGCCTGCATCTTTAAGGGTGATAGGTGAATTGTCTCTTTTGTTGACTACATTCCAAAATTGCTTAGGGTTAGTAATTAAAAGAGATGGTAATGTGGTATTGAAAAATAGATCCTTGGCACGTTTGAGGGTTTCTTTATATTCAGCAGCCACGGTCTCATAAGCACTCCAACGTTCTTGAGTGCCGGTTTGCTTTGCAGAGCGGAAAATGCGTTTTTTCTTATTGCGTAGTCTTTTTAGCGATTGGCTGAACCATGGTGATTGCCGGTTAGATGTGATGACAATGCGTGGTACATATTTTCCTATGAGTGATAGAACCTTTTCTTTAAATAAAGTCCAGTTATTATTCACGGAGCGATCATAAAAGTTCTGCATGTAATCACCCAAAAAAGCAGAGAGATCACGATTAATAGCATCGAAATCTGCATGTTTGTAGTCCCGGATATATTTTTTGTGGTTGCTACTGTGAGGCACTGTGCAGACGAAAGAAAAATGAAGAAGCGAGTGATAGCCCCGGTAAGTAGGATACGGAATCGAAAAGATCAGGCACAGTGGTGAGTACTAGATCTAAGATGTTAGAAGTGGTAGACGTAATTCTTGTTGCCTGCGTCACTAGCTGGGACAAGTTGAAATCGTTGCACAAGTTCAAAAACGCGTCGCCCACACCCGTGAAGGGATGACAAGTGGAATGCACGTTAGACCAAACTATATTCGGGTAATTAAAGTCACCTACTAAAAGGAGCGGACTATTCCGATACCGCACTGTTATCATGTAAATGACATCATGAAGCTCGTCAACAAAAGTGGGTGAACAGGACGGTGGTCGATAACAAGCGCCCAGTATCAACTTCTTAGAACACGTCTGTATTTCAACCAGAACAAGTTCTAAGGCGTTACTAAGATGAATCGGAAAAGACAAAATCGAGTCCGAAACCGCTATAAGCACGCCTCCGCCACACCGAGCACCTCTGTCGCACCGATAAATGTTGTAGTGTTTTTTGCAATCGAACAATTCGCTGTTATCAATCTGCGCAGACAACCAGGTTTCAGTAAGACAGACTATGTCGGCGTCAGAAGCATCGATAGCAGAGCAGAGATCGTCACGCTTTGGAATTAGGCTTCGGATATTTGTGAAAAGAAACGAAAGTTGGTTTATTACCTGTAACTTTGATCCACTTCCCCTCGCCCCGCGCTATTCAGTGCTTAAAGGTACCCGAGATTTCACGCACGCAATCATCAGAGGGGTTGTAGGTGTAGCACTTTCTATTTATGTACAGTTTGTTGAAGCGAAGCTTAAAACTTGAGTTTTGGGTTTTGCCGAAATCGGCCAGTTTCCTTCTAGCAAGGCGAGTAGCGGGCGAATAGTCTTCACTAACGGTAATATTTTCTTCCTTCAGCTTAGAACTGCTGAGAAGTATTTGCTGCTTGAGCTTGAAAGAAAAGAATTTGGCAATGATTGGCCGGCACATATTGGAAGAGTAGCCGCCAAGCCTGTGTGCTCTTTCGATAAGTATTCCAGAGGGTGGTAATTTCAATCTGGATGAAAGTACATTGATCAACTTTTCCTCTGACTGAGCCCAGGACTCAGACTGGGCATCAGGTAGACCATAGAATAAAAGGTTGTCTCGCCGCTGCATGTCTTCAAGCTCAGCTTGCTTAGCACGTAGTTGAACGTTTTCGCTGTTAAGACGGCTAATCGACTGGCGAAGGCGCTGTATCTCTTCCTCGACTTCCTCAAAGGCGGCCGTTTTGTGCTCTACCTCAGTTAATCGTTTGTCTAAAACAGTAAGATTTTCTTGAAAATCTGCCTGTGTCTTTTTGAGTTCATCAACAGATTTGATTAAGTCCGTTTGGTCCCTCTCCATTTTTTCGGTACGCGTGTTTACAGCTTGTAATATCTCGAACATATCATTAAACTTCTTAGCCTGTGAATCAATAAGAGGGCTTTGCACTTGGGCTCTTGTGTTAGGCCCAGGGTTGAGCTCAACATCACCGGACAGCATAAGTAATTGAGTTACAACGTCAAAGCACTCATGAAAAACACAAAGTAAAACTCCCGGGCGTGGGAACAGCAACAGACAAACGTTATTGGACTTTTTAGCGTACAGAGATGCATTGTCTGTTAGTTCTCATTAATATTGTTCCTATGTAATGAAGCAGTTTGATGCTTTGGTATTCACTTTGCCAATAGTGCAGGTTTGCTTTAACCATTTCTTTACAGCCGTCTCTTGCCCTTTGGTGGCATGCTAGCAGATGCACGAGAGTAAGGGTATTTCCTTTCTGTCTAGCCTCGCATGTCACCGGAGGGTTCATATCTTTGTGTACATAGAAATTATTATTATTGTTATTGTTTTTACACTATGGAATTCTGCCTTTTTTTTTCAGTGTCGGTGAGGCCACCAAATCTGCTCCAGGGGAGTGTAGCTGCCAAGCTGCATATTAATGTGCGAGACCTGAATAGTCCTGTGCCACAGCTTGCAGCTGCCAAGAAATTGCTCAATGACTCAGTTGCGAATGTCCAACCTCCTCTCAACGAGAATGCTGCCTCACTTACAAAGATTAAGGCGGGCAGCTACAATCTGCTTGTGTCAAGTATGTGCTACCACTAATTTCATTTTACTTTTCACGACTATTAAAGTTAATTAAAATAACTCCCACTTCTTAAGCAATGGAATATAGCTCTGACTTATTATTTTTGAAAGATATCCTTTTAAACCAAGGTTTACTTGTGTTATTATGTGACACATTTTAATAAAAGTTTACACACTTTGGGTCTTGTCGTGCTCCCAAACAAAAATTGTCATCTATCTTGCATGCCTTTCCTTTCTCTAATTTTGTGAAGACTGTACTTCTTTTTTTCTATTATGACGAGATGCAGTCTCTATTATGATGAGATGCAGTCCTTACACTAATGCGAGGCTATATTGGTTCACTTTTTCTGGCCATGCATTGTCCCAGCAGTTTTATCATTCAAAAACTGCAAACACTATTGTTTTTAAAATGCATTTATTTTTTCATGCACGCCAAGCACCTTTTATTTGTTTTATTGCACACTTCTATCCCTGTCGCTGCCTCTCAGGCACCGCCGCTGTGGCTTGGTGGTTACGGGGCTCAGCTACTGACTACAAAAGTGCTGGTTTGATCCTGGCTGTGTTAGGTCTATTTCGATGGAGGCAAAATGCTAGAGGCCTGTGTACTGCGTGATGTCAGTGCACGTTAAAGATCCCCAGGTGGTCAAAATCATTCAAAGCCCTCAATTACAGTGTGTCTAATAGCCTGAGTTGCTTTGAGGTTTTAAGCCCCTTTAAACAACCAACCAACCTCTTGGGCACAGCTTGCCAGCACAGTAGTGGATACCTTCATTTTCTGTTCTACCCATCGTGTTGATATGCCAGTTGCGACTTCAGAGCTTTTTCGCGAACACTTCGAATGACATTGCACGTTACATGCTCAGATTCCAAGGGTAGACAAGATTTTTAATTTCTCCTTAATTTTTTTTAAAACTTTTTTTTTTCATATTTTGGGCTTTTGTGTGCACGGTATGGTAAAAAAAAACAAAAAGTTAACATTTTTACTGGTAATGCAAGATGTACTGGCTATTGTTCCCACTTTTTTAATATGCTTCAAAGTCTGTAATGACCTCGCTTATGCATGAAGACATGAGAGCAAGCGTCTACACGAGGCGTTGCTTTCATTCTCCACAGGACTCGCTGTGGTAACTTAGCAGCTAAGGTGTTGCACTGTTAAAGGGGCCCTGCAGCACGTTTTGTGCATAGTCAGAAAATGCTGCCAATTGGTAGTTGAAGCTCCCGAGAACACGTAAGCCAAACATTGAAGCACAGCATGCGACCTGGAATTTACAATTAATTCTCAAAGTCAGCTAGAAATTGCTCCCTCTTCTCTCTACCCAGATTACGTACCACATACCCAAATCCATGGCCATTGGCTGATTTGAGCATTGCGGGCTGCGCAGTTACCGTGGCCACCGTGGGATGCCGCCACGTGCCTGCACGCGTGCTCGCGATCACACTGACAGCAGCCGCGCATTTGGAGAAAAAAAAAGAAAAGAAAGGGCTCAAGGTTATGAGGCGCGGTGACGAAGGGACGTTTCTTCTTGCCTCCTTGTCATCCCCCCTCCCCACGTTGCTTTCAGAGCACTTTCTGGTATGGAAAGAGAGAGAAAGTACTTGAAGTGTGCGACAAATCCATGAAACTCTGGTCGTACTTGACGGATTCTAAAATTTTTTTTGACATGTGATACGTGAAGCGTCATGCACTAATAGTGAGACTATTCCATTATTTCTTGGAAAGGTCTTGCAGGGCCCCTTGAAGTTTGAAGGGCGCGTGTTCCATTCTAGAGCACTGCGCCTGCATTTTGATGATTGGGGTGAAATTGAAAATCATCTTTTTACTTAACAACTATGTGCACATTAAAGAATCTTAAGTAGTTGAAATTAATGCGGAGTCCCCCCCCCTCTATGACACGCCTCATAATTATATCAGGGTTTTGGCACATGAAACTCCACAAAAGAAAAAAAAAAACAGAAAAGAAAAACAAAGATTTTCTTTTGGCATTGTATGAATGCTATGACCATTTAGTGAGTCTTTGTTTCTGTCGGCACTGATTTCAGTTTGTGTATTCATCAAGTTTGTCACTATTCTGGACCATCTACCATCTACATGTCTGCAATGCATTGTAATTTGCTTCACAGTATGGTGTTTTGGAGAATGAAATTCAGTAGTGAAAACTGCCAAGGCAGGTCACAAGCAGCTATTCATTTGTTTTTATTGTGTAGTTTTTTTTATTAGATGATTTCCATTGGTGCATGCTACTTTTTACCATTATTTCATTGCTTATGTTTATCACACTGAGCAAAACTGGCAGCATTAGAAAGTTTGTACCAGGTTTTAACATTGGGTGCCTTGTCTAATGTTTGAATGATACTTTTAGCAAAGATATGTAGAGGAAGCTATATAAAGTGTAATTATTGCAGTAACATCATAGAAAAAGAAAAACAGGGGTGCAGTCATGCACCTAGTATTCTGGCATGTTGTTCTTAATGAAAATACCATTCCAAACTACTAAATGTTTTGTTTGAATCTGCTCACAGTGTGAACTTACTTTATAGTGGTGTGATTAACTTCGATAACTTTTTCACTGAGATATAACTATGGAAAGTTCTTTAGCATTATTATGCCTTTCATGGTGTGCACTGTGTGATAGTGGTGTCGATAGAGTAATGTTAAAACGACAGAAGCATTGAACACTGGACAAAGAATAGGCATTTTTTTCTTTTGCGCACTTGCTTGGAGAATGTAAATAGGCTTCAGTAGGTATGTTATGCTGCTCAGTTTCTTTGCTTGAAAGACAACATCTTGTATGTTTTTTGGCAAGTAAGAAGACTAAATGTCCACTTGAATAAAAATACATTGACTATGCTATAAGTGCAAAGAGTTTTCAAAATTCTGATGTGTGGATATTTTTTTTACTAGTGCAGTAGTCGTAATTTTCTCCTTCTTTCTCTCTTTTTTTTTTATATTGCAGCATCTACGCCATGGTTCTATTCCTACAGGGATGCATTCTTTCGAGTCCTGCCTCCACTGGAGCATGATTTTACGCGGCATTTTCTTGCCTGTATCCTTTAATGCACCCTAAGGACTAAACTGAAAGCAGGTGCGCTATGCGCAGTTGACCCATGAATAATTACACAAGTTGTGTCACACCCCTCGTTTTTGAATGTAATTGCGGATTTAAAGAGCACACTTTTTATTTTCATATTTCTGCACTTTGGGCTGCGACAAAATGTCTTTAAATTCGTGTAACCAGACTGTCAAGCTGCAGCATTTTTATTTTAATATTTGTTCTGGTTCAGTGTAAATGGCTCACTTATACTTATAACTCCAGAGGGAAAAAAATAAATAAATAAAAATTATAATAACGGTAGGCATAAAAATGGCTGTAATCAGTTGAAGTTCATTTGCATAACCTAAGAATAATTATAAAATTGCAGCATAAATTAATTTTATATGATGCTAATCGTCCGTCACGGTGGATCAGTGGTTACGGCGCCCACCTGCTGACCCGAAGGTTGTGGGTTCAGTCCCAGCCGCAGCGGTTACATTTCGGTGGAGGCGACATGGTAGAGGCATGTGTACTGTGCAATGTCTGTGCACGTTGAAGAACCCCAGGTGGTCGAAATTTACGGAGCCCTCCACTACGGTGTCCCTCATAGTCATATGATTTTGGGACGTATAACTCCAGATGTTATTATAAACTTGGTGCTAATCCTCACACCACAACACCACAAGTAGTTGAAATCCAGGGTTCGACAGATATCCATCTGTTTGGGAAAGTTCATGGTAGAAAAATCGAGCGCCAACCAATCGTCTTTAAAAAACACAAAGACAAAGGCGTTTCAGTCCCGCTATGGGGGGCCTTGTTCACAATCTCTCGGTGATCACAGGTTGGCCATATGCCTCACGAAGCCCAATGAAATTCATGGTTTGATGGAAATCCGTCTGGTCGGGAAAGTTCATTGTGTAAAAATTAAGTGCCGACCAATTGTTAAAAAAATTTTTGGTATATCGGGCATTGTGAACAAGGCCCCTATATCGGTACCGAAACATCTTTGTGTTTGTGTTTTTAATGATTGCTGGGCGCTTGATTTTTCCGCTACCGCAAGTATTTAAAAAAAAACTGCGTTGTGTGAGCACACCTCAAAAGCAATATGCATTATCTATATTACCTACTTTAGTTTACATTGCTTGCGTCATGTAAAGCAGCTGTCATTTTCGTGGTTTCATAAATCCATCTTGCGACTAGGAAACTGTTCAGCATTCAACTATTTCCAACACTCATTAATGGACATAGCCGTGTAACTAACACGGCTATGTCCTGAGGAGCCTAATTGAACAAGGAAATGTCTTTGCCACCACTTCTAAATGACTGCAAATTCATGTGCACCTACAAATGAGGAAGCAGCAGCACGGAGTCTAAAGTGGAAGCAATGCATGAATGAAGAAGCTTTATAGAAGGTGTCTAACCCAAATTAAAAGCTGTTACTTTTTTGTTTCAGTGTTTTTCTGGAGGACTTGTACGACAATGTCTTGCTTTGATTGTAGTCAATCTCCCTATTAATAATGTTTTTTTTCGAGCAGCGTACTTCAGATACCATAGTGCACTAATGAACATGGGACAAGATGAAGGCAGGACAAGTGCTTACTTGTCCTGTCTTCATTTTGTCTCTTGTTTGTCAGTGCATTGTGGTATCTAAAGTACGGTGAACTACCAACACGCCCAAATGCTCTCCCTTCTGTTTTTGGGGCAGTTCTGTTAAGTTTGAAACAGAACTTGAAACAAATCTTTTGCTCTTTAAAGTTTCATCTTATTGGTTAAAAAAAAGTGTGCCAAATCACTGAAACTTAATGTAAAATCACTTGGAACAAAATTATGCAACCACCCAGTTGTTTGGCTGTTGGCACACTGGTACACAAGGCATACTGCTTGTTGCATCTAGAGGCGGAAAGGCATTCTACACTCAGCATGCTGTGTCTTAATTCTTTCAACTTTCCAGTAGCACCTTGCACCTTGTGCCTGCTGAGAGAGCACGCTAATGCAGACGTATCAAAGGTTTGTCTGTGAGCTCATAGCTCCAAATTTGTCGGGCAGGTAACGTGCACATTCTAGCTGTCAAGCACACAAATGCAGTGATTCAACTATGCCTGATTGGACAGTATGTGTAAATTTTTAAAGAACTGCAGAAGCAGGTCTAGGTGACCTTAATTAGCTGATCTCATTGCATGCCAGTATGTTTAGTGAAGCCATCAAGGCAGTTATTTCACCTTATTGGCCTATCAGGCATTTTCGTGGTGTCCTCAGAACATGGTTCTCCAGAAGAGGAGCTTGAGAAAATGGCTCAAGGACACCAGGCAGGCCTGTCTGAAGGCAGCCAGCGATGGTTCTTTCCACAGTGCCTAAAGTATTACCTCTTACTTCATGATGTATCGCAGGGCAACCAAGCCAAGTGAGTTTTTTTTTTTACATTTTTCTGTCAAAAGCTCCCTGTAGATTTATTTAAGTCACTGTTCACTGACTGTATTTGCGTTTGAGTTCTTTGCTACATATTCTGTACGTAAACATGTTCTGCAAAGTTTTTTTTGCTTTCTAGTTACATTTGAGAAAATCAGCAGCAAGGTGACCGTGGCTGCATTTATTGGGAAATCCCTATGAAATAAAAATAGCTGACAAACATGTTGGCTTGACTGTCAAGACTACAAAGTCCTCATGCTCAGGCTCCTGTCCCCTTCATATCCGGACAGAGGCTCTTATGCAGATAGCTTTGCTTCTGCAGGGGCTCCTGACCCGGTGCAGAGCAAGTAGAGTACTGCTGTTACTGTCATGAAGAAAGCAAAGTGAATATGTACAGTGCTGTATGGTCCATGCTTCATTCACGACATTAATATAAGTACCGTAAAATCCAGAGTAAGCGCCCCTACCCGAGCAAGCGCCCCCTTCCCTTTTTCAGGAGATTTCAAATATGCGGCCTCTTCTCTCCTCCCACCATTTTCAGTGTTTTTATTCACCCAACAAGGGCAAATGAAAACAGTGAATGCATTCGTATGCAATAAAGCATTTAATTAGAAGCACGGGTGTGCATTCTTTATTCTTAGTGGATCTTCTGCCGCCATGTAGAATTTTGATCCATGACCAAGCAAGGACCCCCCCCCCCTCCAAATCTTGCCGAATTATCTTTCACCGTAGCGGGGGTGAGGGGGGGGGGGACGCTTGCTCGGGATTTTACGGTACTCTGTTGTGCTGTACTCATGAGCCCATGCAGTGGTGCAGCTATCTGTATGCAATCATCTGTCCTGTGATATGACATACTGTACATAGATTATATAGAGTACATACTGTACTCACTAGTGTACAGTAGCGCTGAACCAGTGTTGCGGAGTTGCCACTCCGGAATTGGAATGACTCCGAAATCATCCCACATTTTCGTGACCCCAGAATGGAATGGGAATGGAATGGGGACAACGCTTGGAGGAATGGAATGGGAATTGAATTAAGTGCCTTTTGCATGGAATGGAATGGGAATGGAATTAAGTCTTTTTTCCGAAAATAGAGCGCGTTTTCGTCTACGCGCTGTTTTTCAAATTTCAAACATTAGTAAGTCAGAGCCTCGAATTGAACAATAAAGCATTATTTTTAAAATGGCTTGGCTGATTACAAGCACGGCACATTTATAAGCAAACGCGCCTACTACAATTTTGTCCTTGTATAGACTGTGTTGCTCCGAAGCTTGTCTCTATTCTTCGCGTAACCGCGGCTCTATGCCGTTGGTATCCGTTGTGCGGAACTCCGGCAGCGGCATACCCCCCCCTTACTCCTTGTGATTTTTTAACAAGGTGTAAGGGGGGGTTACATCTAGAGGGTTTTGTTCCCCATTAACCAAATCTTAGTTTTCTCTATATTCACGACCGCTCCAGACGCGTGGCAAAACTGCTTAGTCTTCTTGAACACTACTTTTGTCATCATAAAACAACGCTATGTCGTCATTTTAGCATTAACACATTTAAGCTTAAACAATATTAAAACATCACCATTCGTTCAAACATGCTGACCATGGAAATAATATAGGTAGCGGGAGAACTGCCCATATGGGAATCAGTAAGGTGGTTGTACCAGGGGGCGGAAACTCCCTATACCTCCCATGTGACGCGCTCTCGCATGCTGGTACGCAGCGGCCGCTTTTACTACTGGCGGCTGCCGGGCATCCAACTAGAAATAAATCACAAACAGAACATTTCTTTCGTGACGTCAATGGTGAGGTCACCAAATAGAGGGAAAGGGCGCAAAACCGAGAGGAGGAGGGTTGCCGCGGAAGCTCTCCTTTCCCACTTAGAATGTGGAATGTGTTCGTGCCCTCTTTCAGGCCCGCTGGCCGCTTGGGCGACGCGGCCATTCATAAAATTTCGTTAACATTTTTGAAAATTTAGTTCGTGTGTTCTGAAGCGGCGAAACTTGAGGACCGATCGCTCAGTAAGACAAAACTAGATCGACACAAATAAAATTAATTTTTTATTGCATGTTGCGTATAAAAAGAACAAAAGAAAACAGACGCATAGTGTGAAAGTGTCAATCCATAAAATCAGCTTTAATACACAACTAAAATATGGATATAATTAGCAAACATTAAACCCAGAATATCCAAAGCAATGCGAAAATTATCAACAATCACGAGCCTATCAATCACGAGTGTTCGACTCAATCACGTTCGTTATGATGGCGCACATATTTTTCTTACAGAATTTGTCTACCAAACGAGGCAGAAGTTCAGAGGAACAGAGAGGCTTGCAGCGATGAGAAGTTCTTCCAGAAAGAACGTCACTGAAAACAATGTTTCGGCAAGTTGAATTGTCTTCGTCAGGGCAGCAGCGTTGACTTGACGAAAAAAGTTCACTTGTCAAAACGTTGGCTCCAGCGACATTTCCTCTAACGATTTCTAGAAGCATTCAGTCCATCACATGTATTTCAGGGACAGTATTAGAAGTAAAGAACCACAAACTCCCAAACTGGCTACATGAATTTCATGAACAGGAAGGAGCCTAAAATTGCTTCACATCATTTGAGCTACATGCCAAAAGTAAAAGATGAAAAGCTATGTAGCCGAGCCAACACCCATTCAAATCTTTCATTAAACGTATTTTGCCGACACCGGGTAGGCTGTCGTCTTGACCATTAGTCTAGCGACACTGCGCTTATGTCAGCAGTCAGGCTTGCAGAGAACTGGGTTTACTCATGTACTCATGCAAAATTAATACCTGCTGAAATAATGGGCCCAAATACTTGTGCTCACCCGTTGCCACTGGGAAACCTGAAAAACCTTCCCCGGAACTGGAAATCCCCGGGTTAACACACCGCAGAGCCGCGAAAAACATGTGACGCCCGATTTAGCCATCTTCGTCTTATGCATGGTTGACTTGCTCGGCGTAGCTCACAGCGGCTTCCGTTCTCTGCACGCCACAACTTTCTGTTTTATCTTTCCCGTACGTGGCACGCCAACGGAGCAAGATAACTGAGCGCGATCGAACTTGTGATATCGCTGAGCGAGTGGCAAGGAGGACCGGAGGCAAGCGCTACGAATTCACGTCAACCACTTCTCGTGCTTCGCCTGATTCAAAATTCACAAAATAAGAAACAAAACAAGACAAATGAGCAAAAGAAGAGTTGTTTACAGTGAAATCAAATTTCTTTATTTGTAAAAGCAAATAAATTCGCGAAAGCAAATAAATGCGAACGTCCACATCAACCTCACTTCGTTCGACCAGATCTTAGGATGCCCAGCAACCGCTGTGAGCGTGCATGTTCCTTGAAACCGAAACTAGCGCTGAGTTTCTGGGGCCTGGTTGTACTGCACGAGATGTTGCCAAGCTACTATCCCTTGACCTTGGTAACGTGTTTTGCATACTTTTGCAGTTCTTAATGCATCTGATGACATCAGCTTTATGGGGTGGGGCGTTCATTTTTAACTCAATAAAACTATCAAGATGCCTTTCCTACGTTGAGGAATTACAGAAATGGAATTGAACTGCCCGGCCATTCTCGGAGTAATGGGCTAGGTTTTTTCATTCCGAGGAATTGAAAGGAATGGAATTGCAGCAAGTTCTAATTCCCCGGAATGGAATTGGAATGGAATGGAGGCGCCCATTCTGCAACACTGCACTGAACCATAGCATGCATTTGAGGCAGAAGCAACGAGCCAAACTATTAGCTCTAAATAATAGTCAACTTCCCCTATACTAATACATTATCTGGCTTCAGTATCTGTTTTGTATGGTTGCAACGAACAGAAATGGGACTCCTCTGTTGCGTATTTTTTTTTTTTTCTCGCTTTTGATCAGAACTAAACACTGAATTTAGCTTGATGAAGCTGATGTTAGTATTAGTAGTAGACTTAAATTATTAAGTGGGCTCTTACGGCACATTTTTATGCCTTGTTGCTGTTGAAAAAGCCTGTTGCCCTCTGACTAACAGTTCTCTGTCACTATTTCATAGACCAGATAGCCCTACATACCCTTTACTTTACAAATATGTAGCTTGATTGGCGGAGCTTACAATTTTGTGCATGTGACATTTAGATGACCCACAATGATATAGGTGGTGAATGGCCATTAGTCTCCAATAGCAACATTCTGATAACCACATATGTAAGCTGTCATGCCTAGTCTTGCAATTTTTTGTGCAACAGAAATGTTTGTCTTGTTATTGGTTTGGCATGTGCATGCACGCGCAAATACTTCAATTTGTGAACACTTGAGGGCAGCTGTGGCTTCAGTATAAATGACATTTGTTCCAGGGCAGAGGCTAGCTTCCAGTCTTTGAAGAGGAACTATGGTGCCAACTCTTGCCATCTGCTCCAGATGAACTCAGTTCCTGCAAATGACCCGTGTGCAACGAATCTGCCTGATGTTTGGTCTCCTTTCTTACACTTGGATGCACCTGATAAGGTGTGGTCTCCATTTTGTTCTTGGCATAATGCTTTAAGTTGCCAAGGTTGTGGTAGATGGGCAGTGTTGACTGATAAGCATATGTGAAGGCTTTGCTCTTTGTAAGACATGTAGCTGTTATGTCTAAAAGACCTCGAGGCAAAACCAAACCTTTGTCATTTGCTTTCAATGGCATGAGTCTTGTCTGCAAATGACATGGTAACTATAACTAACACATCTATATAGTGTGCATTCTCTAAAGGTTTATTACCTATTCTTTCATATTGACTGCACACAAGGTCCTTCTAATTGAATATTCTTATTGTAGTCTATTGTGTTAAGCACTGTAATAGGATGGTCTTACTTTACTGGGAAGAAATGCAAATTTTTCTAATATTTCTGCAGTGCCAGCTTTGGGTGCCTGCAGAAGCTGTGTTAGTGCACTGCACAGCCGAACATGGTCCGAGTCATGCATATATCGCCCTTTAATTAATTTTCATCAAGGAAGGCTAACTGAGTCACTGCAGTATTCGCTATACCTGATGATCAGTCATTGGTTTATTTGTGAGCAGGAACATGTAGCATATATATAAATATTAATGTACAATATTTTCTCAGTGTGACGTTCACTCCCTTTATGAAAACAAACCAGTTGAACAAATGCTAAAAGTGCCTGATGGCCTCTGCCAGCTTAGATTGGTTCGAAGCATTCCATCTGGGAAGTTGGCAGCTTTTTTGTGTTTTGCACGAAATTGCTTTCTACTCTAGTGTAATTTCTAATGCACTTCGTTATGAGTAGATAGAACCTTGTTTTGCTGTTCTTCCCTCTTGAATATTTGCCGGTTTATGTTAGAAAAATGTCTTCGAAATGGGACTGGCATTGGCTTGCCTTGTTCCTTTCATCCTTTCCTTCCTGCTAATGATAGAGCAATTTATTTTTGTTGTTGTTTTATCGGCAGGTGACAAGTAATTTGGAGGGTCCGGATAAACTTCGAGAAAGTAACTCTTCTCTTGATGAAGATGCCTTCCAGCAAGGTAGGTTTCTGTATATCTGGCTTCATTCTTTGCAAGTGCTAGAAACAGCCATGCAAAAGTGTTGTTTCTAAAAAGAGAAGGACTGATTCTGTGGGGAAAAAATGAATGTATACTTGATAATCCAGATGGCTGGTAAACTGTTATAGCATGCTGTTACAGAAACATATAAATGGTCCCATTGTCATGACACTAAGGTTTTTGTGCAAATTAGGTATTACTTGCTGGCTAATAAAATGCCCTTTTTTTTTTGGAACCTACAAAGTAGTTGGGCAAGTGACAAACCATTGCCAAGCAGTTGTAGTGGTTTGGGTCTTTCTCCTTGTCCTACAAAGCTCAAGAGAGAGAAAAGCCAAAGTCTTCAGGTAAACATCAGTTTAGGTGCTGGACCAAGCCCCCCCCCCCTGTTCTGTTACCTGTGCTGTTTGCTGTGTTGAATGCAAACTGACAGAATTTTGAACTTGTGTTATAAGCTCCTTTGGCTTGATAAATCGGTTCTTTAGAAGCTCGCAAGGTGGAAGAGCCTTGATTCATCTCTGGACAAGGAGGAATTTTCTTCTACTTCAAAGCAATCTTTCTGAGAAACCCATGTGAGACTTGCAGCTTTGTGCTACATTTGGCTGGATTTCTGTTTTTAACTTCTTTGGCTCTGTGGAAAGTGGGACTTTCTTGTTTCTAAGACACTTGCAGAAAAAGGACGAAGATTTCCACATTTTTGTAGAAACAACACCTACCTGCAAATTGTGTATCTTGCATCATTCATGTCAACTTGTCTGAAATGTTTAGGCAGCCACATGTTATTGCATCTCTTAACTGTAGCACTCATTGTACGTATCACTTGCTGGTGTCTGCAGTTTTGGGTTTGTTATTATCATAGTTATATTCACCATGAGATCAAACAAAGTAGAAGTGTGGCATTCTGGTAGATCCATCTTATTAGGGATCACTCCTTACTTCATTTGCCTACAATGTATACACGTGTGTTTGTAATGTGCATGTTTTGTAAGTGCTGTTGTAGCATAGAATTAGTAATTCGTGATAACTTGTGCCTTTTTTTTTGTTGGTAAACAGAAGCACAGGGCATCATGCTGTTGTTCTGGTGCTATAAGTAAAATCAGTTATTGCACTTGTCAAGTGAAATTTGTGTAATAACACCCTGTGTTGGCAAATGAGCAGTCTCTACATATCAATATATTTTCAGTGTATTTTAAATCAAGCACATTGTGGAGGCTTGTGCAAAGATTAAAATGCTGTAGGTGCCCATAAGTTGTCAGTACATCTTGTTGGCTCTTGAAAGTTCTTGGTAGTGAAAAGTTTTTTTTTTTTTTAATTTTAAGGTAGCTTTGCATACACAAGCATTCATCAAGCAGTGGTGGTCCAACTGCACCAATTGGGCCGTTTTACTACAATTCCATTTCTCTGTGCCTTACTGCGCCCATTTAAATGCAGCTTGTGGCAATTGGGGCAGAGTTCACTATTCTGCAAGCATAAATGGCAGTGGAGCGTTTCTAGCCCAAAGTCAGAGGCGTAGCCAGAGAGGTAATTAGGGGGTTGGGGGGAGGGCAACCCTCTCCCCCCCCTTTCAAATATTTTACATTTTGTATTTGTATGTGTGCATGTACATGCAGACACATACATAGAGAGGGTCGGAACCCCCCTTCCCCTCATTGAATAAATTTCTGGCTATTCCACTGCGCACATGATCTTGTTCAAGCACGAAGCCCATCAGTAGCTTTTCCATGATTGCCGCAGAGGACCACTTCTCCCCCTGTTTGCACCAGTGAGCCTTTTCTAATTATAATCGGCCTAACCAAAGTGGGCATGTGATCTCCATTATTCACAGCTTGACAAGTTTGCTGTAATCTGGAAGCTCATCGCTCTTGAAGGGAACTAGTGATATTACATAGACAAGCAATTTTTTTTTCCGAGCCACTTTTCATAGCATAATGCAGCATGTGCCGGACTTGAGGCTTCTATTTTAGACACTGTATGCTGTAAACAGTGTCTTCATGCAAACAAAAGTTTGGATGGGCTAAAAGGCTGATATTTCGCAAAAAATAATTTTCCATGTCAATTGCACTGTGCAAGGTATTGTAACACAAGCCTAAATGTCCGTGTTGCACGTGTCCAGACTGTCGCTCGCACGCATTGAAGCGCTCGATACATGTCTTGATCGCAAAACTTACGAAATGCAGTGGAAAACCATCGCGCATGGAAACTGATCCATGCGGGACATCGACGTGGCGAGAGCACAATTAATGCGGGACTGTACTCGCATCTCCATTATAAAATGCTGTTTGATCAGCAAATGTCGTCAATTGCCGAAAGAGGCTGGATATGTCACTCACAGTCTGCAAAGCTTCCTAACTGATTCTCACCCATTTGTTACAAGCTATGCTTGATAGCATGCTCAATGCGGCCACCGCGTGTTTTCAAATAGCACAATGACAAGTCATGAGTGCTGTTGCCGCGTGGGTTTCTTGCCGCTCACAGACTATGGAAGTGCGGATGTGGTTTTCTGTGGCTTTGTTAAATCTAAAAGTGCAGTGCAAAATTATTACTCTAAATTGATGAGCTGTGTAAACTTATAGGAAACTAACAGTATGTAGTCAGATTAGTTCTCAGCAGTCGCAGAACTCTAATACTCCCTTCATAGAACCCAGTTTGAGAACCGCTGCGGATCCAAGGGTGGTGTGGGGCAGTGGTGGGGTGGGACTGTTGGAGTGGTCAGCCCCCCCCCCCCCCTTTTTTTTTAAATTTTTCGAAAGCAGGGAGGGAATGACCTTTGACACCTGTCAATCGCAGAAACTGCAAGTGATGTGCTCACCTCATCACTTATGCTTCACCGCAGTGTACTTGTTGTGGTGAAGCCGGCATCGTTCATGTGAACAGCCTTATTGATGGCTGCTCTTTGAGTATTGGTCTTGTCTCCTTGTTTGCACCAGAGCAGCACCAGAGCAGCATTTTCTGTTTGCACACTGTTAAGAATATGCATTAAAAAGTTGCAGACTTACTGTTGTTCTGCTTGATGGGAACCCCAGCTCCATTTTGTAGTCTCCAAACCTGCTCCGAGATAGTTTCTTCTGCTCCGAATCTGTTATACAACGGCTTTTTTCCTGCTCAGAAAATTGCTTCATATCCTAAACTGGTTGGACCACCACCGATCAAGAATAAAAAATTGGCTCCCTGTAATCTTGGGTGTTTCCCTAGTTGCTTACACATATTAAGATTTTTGAGGAAAATTTTATTTGTTGTGTATGTAAAGTAAGATAACCTAAATATGCAACTAAAATGCCTCAAAAGCTTGTTTGTTTGTTAGCCAGAAAGTATAACTGAAGACTTCTGTATTACAGTTAGGTTATTGCCTAGGATTTCTGTTTGCTGAAGTGCTATGGCTGTGTATGTATGCCTTGTATATATATTTGGTGCAGTAACAACCAGTTGTATTATCAAGACAGGTTGCTGTATTTGATATTGTTGCGCCATCATTTTTTTTTTAAGGTGAAGAAGTTATTCCATGTGAGGAGGCACCAAGAGAAAAATGTGGTGTGCAGCATCCTTTATTGAGCAGCGGTGACTCATCACCTCCCACCTTGGAACCACAGGTGACCCATTGCTTAGTGACCTGCTATGGGGATCTTGTGTCATTGAGTAATTGTAGGGGTCTGTGAAATATTCAAAATTTTGAATATGAATCAGATTTTGCTGTTGGGTTCTGTTCAATCAATGAATTTACTATTCAGACTTGTCAAATATTTGTTTTAGTTCAAATATCCGGAATAACAATAACCAGTGAATATATACAAGGAAAAAGCCAGACGCAAATGTAATGCAAGGGGTAATGTAAGCGGAGGAGAAGCAGAAGTGAAAACTATGTGACTGGAACCTGGGGAATGCAGTGCAGAGGTGCAGAACTGGATTAAAATGCTAAAATTTAGGGCTAAGTAATGCTCGCACTTTTGTTTCTAGTGCCAAAGTTTGTGTCATATTGGCGTAATTGTCTCGCACACTTACATCAGAGTACCATCAGAAGTGTCGGAGATAAAACTTTTTTTTTTCTTAGTGCACCTTTTTCATGAAAATAACAGAATTGTTTTTAATAATCCTAATACTCTCTAAACTTGGTGTAGAGACAATCTATATTTTAGGAAACAGCCAGACAACTATGTTGTGTCTCCCATTAGCGGTGTAGTATATTTGGAAACACAGGGTTTAAATGACATTGGACCTATCGTGGTGCCTCAATGGTTAGGGCCCAAACCACCCAAAGGTCGAAATTTAGTTGGGGTGTTAAAGTTGTGCACGAGTCTTCAACAAATGCGTAGCTGTGAGAATTTTTCCAAATGGTGCCATAATAGCGGAGTTACGTGTGTTTGATGATCCTTGAGAGGTTCTTGCTCGTTTCGCTCTTTCCTTTACTCTGCTTCGTTCGTCGGCTCATCCCTCCTCTTGGCCGAGTGCTTCTCCTCACCGTGTGAGGAGGAAGAGCGGCGAGCGCGTGTACCTGTGACCAGACAAACAGGTTCTTTTTGTGGATGACATGACCAGATGCTAAAGTTGACGTCACGGCCAACGCTGGGGATTCAAGAAAGGCCTGGAGAGGAGAAGGGAGTGTTTCTTGGAACTTGTGACATGCCCGCGGCTCGTAGCACTGCAGTTTTTGGCATTGTTGATCGTGATGGCATTCTCAACTCTTTGCGCATGCTTATTTAAAATGTTACAAAAATTATCGAAGGTGTTTAGGGGCCCTTTAATGGTTATGGCATTGTGCTGCTAAGCACAGGGTGTTTGATTCCCAGCCACGGTGGCTCTTTCAGTGGTGGCCAAGTGCAACAGTTCACCTGTATTTAGATTTAGGTGCACATGAAAGAACCGCGCGGTCAAAGTTAATCTTAAGTAGTTGCCCACTACAGCATGCCTCATAATCGTATCAATGTTTTGGCTCGGATAACCCGATAATCTAAATTTTTAAAACAGATCGGATAGATTGCCTGCTATGACCGGTGGTTGTAAAAATGCTAATCTTTATGGACTCATGTTTATGCATTTCACTCAATGTTCCTTTTTCTAAATTACTATATGCAATGGAATACGTAAAAACCCTGCCAGGGAAAAAGCCAGGGAAAAAACAGCTGGAAAATGTGAACTCTTTCGGGACCGCCCCATTGGAACATCAATCATATATGATCGATGGCTTTCCGCGCGCTGCCAAGTTCAAATTTACGCGTGTTTTTACATGTATTTCTATCTAGGATGTAGCTTTATCACTACACTTTCGGTTTTGGCATAGTTTGTCGTTTTTCCGGAAAGCGGCGATACATGAGAGAGAGATTTGTGGGTAGTAGTAGCAGCGAACGTAGCGGAACATGGCGTCGGGCTCACGTCAGGCTGTGCAAAGAAACCAACGTGAATCACATGATTCCGCTGCTTTGATGGCAAGATTTTTTTTATGAGTTGAGCAGCGAGGAGTCCGTAGATGACTTTGACAGCTCGGATTTTATTTATTTCGGAGAGTGATTCGGGGAGGAGCGACCTGGGATTTCAGCCGGTACTCGTAGGTGAGCGTAGGTTCACATTTGCTTCTCTCGCGAGTGGCCAAAGAGGCTTGCTGTTTGTTCATGTTGTTTTATTTTTGTTTGATCTAGTCTCAACAAGATATTTAGAGAGGAGCTCATCCATCAGCTTCTCAATCTTGACGACGCCAGGCCAGCCCGAACTGCTCAATCTCCTCTACCCCCCACTCGCGAGGCACGCACTCCGCAAGCCAGAAAAAGTAGACGGGCGCAAGAATTGCAGCCTCTGTTCTGAGCAGAAGAAAATTTAGCTGAGAACGAATGTTTTTATAGTACCTGTAAATACATTTGTGTTTTACCACTTCAAGGAACTGTTTCGTTCAGTGGCACAAGTGCCATGGCGCATGAGTACTGCATTTGTTTTGAAGAACACCAAAAAAAGTGTTGTAGATATGTGACCCAACTTTTCAAAGTAAGAAAAGAGGGAATGAGACATGTTTTGTATATCTTGAATTTTTTTAAATGTAGTATTTTTGCTCAAGTATCTACATTTATTCCAACTTTATGTTGTCCTTGCAGCAAGTGTTCAATAGGATATTTTTTATTATTACTGTGTGTAACCTTTTGTGTAATATTTCAATCTGTATGCAAGACCATTTCATTAGCTTCATTTTGATGCACGTAGCAAAAATGTAGTGCTAAGAATTGATTTAATAAAAAGAGACTTATACACCCTCCCCCCATTGCCTCTTTTTTACGCGGTTCCAAAAGAGTTAATATGGGGCTACCAGAAGTAAAACATTTTCATGTCATTTGCAGATTACTTGCATTGCTTAGAAAGGATCAATTGCATGCTAGTAAAAAAAATTCTGGAAAAGACTGAACAAATTATTGAAGAATGGAAGTGTGGTTAACAGTGCCAGTTGGTATGACTCCTACTGCACAAAAATCAAGACGAAGCACGCAGGCCTTGTATAGATTTGTGTCTTTTTCCCATTAAAAGTTCAGTTGAAACTCTGTGCTTGTTTGTGCATTGAAACATGTACTGTAATTGCATCCCTTATAAACTTGTATGTTGAAAAGGTCCCTTACCAGGCTTGTGCACTGCATACAAACAAATGTAGTGTGTAAATGCCTAATGTGGTGGCAATCAGGTTCTGCAAAGTGTGAAGCTGATACATATTGTAAAAAAATGCTAAAAACCAAGACAAAGCTTTTTTGCACTTGTTAGAGGAGCTACAACCTCTGCTGCGGCGGCTCAGTGCTAGGTCACGAATGCACTTCTGAGCTATGGTGGCCACATTCTGGTATGGAAAAATGCAAAAACACTTGCATACTTAGATTTAGGTGTGCCTTAAAAACCCCAGGTGTTCAATATTAAAGGCGCCCTGCAACACTTTTCCAAGTAATTGCAGAGTGTTTTCATTAAAAGAGCTTATGCCTCACGAATCGACTGCCATGAAAATATTTAGAATCTGTCAAGTACGAGTGGAGTTACAGGGATTTGTTGCACGCTTCAAGCGCTTTCTCCTTTTGTACCAGCGAGCAGGCTGAAAGCTCGCTGGGGGGATGCCAAGAGGAAAGAGGGGAATGCCAAGAGGAAAAGAAGCTGCATCCGTTCGTCAGTGCGTGTTATGGCCTTGAGCTCTTTCCTTTCTTTTTTCTTTTTTTTTATTTCTTTAAATAAGCAACTTACATTCACTGTGATCACGCATGCAGGCATGTGGCGGCATCTTGCGGCGGCCACGGTAAATATGCAGCTCACGATGCTCAAATGAGCCGATGGCTGTGGACTTTGGGTTTATGGAATCGTTTGTTGAGAGAAGAGTGAGCGATTTCCAGCTGACTGAGAATTAATTGTAAATTCCAGGCCACGTGCTGCGCTATAATGTTTAGCTTCTGTGTTCTCAGGAGCCTCGACTACTGATCAGCAGCGTTTTCTGACCATGCTGAAAGAGCATTGCAGGGTCCCTTTAATTCAGTGTTCCTACTACAGCGTGCTTCATGATTATGTTGTAAATAAGACAGAAGCTTATGGGAAGATGGAAGCTTGAAGTGATGTGAAGCCATCTAATGGAAAATTTCGCTTGAGCAAAAGCTTAATCAAGAGGACTTGTCTTTGTTGAAGTCCTCTTGTTGAAACATTAGCTCCAGTGACATTCCCTGTTGATCGATCTTTCCCACTGCTTCTATCTTGGTTACTACTAAGGCTTTTAAAAAAATTCTTGTGTACAACAATCCCTGGACAATGTTTTAGAACTTCTTGTATGAGAACAAAAATATTTTACGGGTCCCTAGTGAGGGGCCTTAAAGGGGCCCTGCAACACTTTTTGAGCATGGTCAGAAAATGCTGCCGATCGGTAGTCGGGGCTCCCGAGAACACGCAACGCAAATATTATAGCGCAGCACGCGGCCTGGAATTCACAATAAATTCTCAAAGTCAGCTAAAAATTGCTTTCTCTTCTCTCGACAAATGACGCTACAAGCTCAAAAATCACTCGTCACAGCCATTTCACGCCATTGGCTGATTTGAGCATGGCGTGCTCGGTCGTTACTGGGGCCACCGCGACTTGTGCACGCGTGCGCGCGATCGCGCTCGATCGCACTAAAAAACCACCTATTCGAAGAAAAAAAAAAAAAAGAGAAAAAAACTTGGACCATCTCCCCGAAGGGAACCCCTGATGGGATGCGAAGCAGCAGCGGTGCGCACGGCGTTGACCCAGTTGAAACGGGCGTCATCGCAGATAAACAAGCCGAAAGAGTGTTTCCACTCGATGTGCGGTCGAGCGTTGTAGGCGGTGGAGAGGTTGAAGCGAGAGAGAAGTGACATGTTCAGAGGTGTTGCGAGCGGGCGGAGCGAGGGAAGCGTGCGAGGGGAGCGTGACATCACGCGCAGCTGTGGCGTGACCTACTTGGCAACGCTCCAACACCTACGGCGAGGGGAACGCGTTGCGGCGCATTTCCTACGGACGCACGTAACGTACGGCGTTACACACGTGAGTCAAATAGCTGCTTCGCACCTAAAAATGCTCAAGGTCACAAGGCGCGCGTGACGTATTTTCTTTCTCCGTGCCATCCCTCCCTGCTTAGCTTCCAGCGCTTTCGTCAGGACGAGAGAAGAGAGAATGCAATTGCAGCGTGCGACAAATCTTTGTAACTCTGTTCGTACTGGACTGATTCTAAAAATTTTTGCGGCGGTGAATTCGTGAGGCAATAAGCTCCTTTACTGAATCCATTCCATGGCTACTTGGAGAAGTGTTGCAGGGCCCCTCTAATTTTAAATGAGGGCATAAGGTTCCTTTGTTACATACTACAAAAAATTGCGTTTTGCCAGATATCAATGTTCCAGATGTTTGAGTAGCTTAGGACATCTGAAATTCTAATGTGCTGCATTTCCTTTTCCTCTTGTGCGCACAGCTGGTGGAAGAAAAGGGGTGGCAGAGGAAGCCTGGAAGTCGGCTGGGCAGCTGTCTCACGCAGAGTGATCGGGCTCGCCTTCGTGTCTTTGTACAAGAATTTTGCAGCCAAGCCTTGGTTCCTTATGTTGAGGAACAAATGCGGATCCTGAATGACCAGGTACTTGTCGTTAGCTGCCATGAAATGTAATAGGCTGCTCTTTGGTGTACTTCTTTATCTTATCGATGAAACTACTAACATGCATTATGCTTGGGTTTCAGCATTTCTGGTTGTTATTTTCTTCAGATTTGGCATACTTTATTTTGGTCTTTATCCTTCCATGGAGATTATCATTTCGTTTTCAGTAAATATATTTCTGTAGATGAATTTTCACCAGCTTTTATAGTGGATGGCTGGTCATCCTACTCTTGTTTTTAGTTTCATTCAGTATCCAGAATAACTGCATTTTGAGAAGCAGTTAGTAACAAATGCACAAGTTTCATGTGATGTTTCTATGCAGGGATTAAGATATTTGATTAAAGATTTGATCTTTGAGCTGTAATTGAACAAGATTTAATTTGTGGGTTTAAGTGAGTGCTGAGCAACAGTGCTAAGTATGATAGAAAAAATCATTGTGCAAATCCAACCCATTCTAGTCTTTGTTGCAATGATGAAATGGACACAGGTAAAAAGTAGTAAAGGTTACATAAGCAACGAAGCGAAAAAACAGCGCGAAACACGGGACAGTGAAAGAGACGGACCAAGCGCTGACCAAACTTTCGTTTTTTATTTATGGCAGGGTTTGTGCAGAAGATATCCTTCCCTGTTGATTAAAACATTTTTACTCTATGGGAAGTGTAAAACCCTGTTTTGTTCATTTTCTGAAGGTGACAAACAAGAAAGGGATCCATAGATCGTTTATGAGCATGAAGAAGTTATTTGCTGGAAGCAAGACAACTCCTCAGGGGCCCCACGCATCAGTCAACTCGGTTGTGTAAGGCCCTTGCTGTCTTTTCTTAGTGCAGATATTTAAGCTGTTCTGAATAATACCCTGTTGACCCATGATGTAGTCTGTATTTATTTATATAAACTTTATGATGACATCCAGAAGAAAGATTTTTCATATTTTTTTTATAGGGGTACTGACACAAAAACTTTGACCTCGCATTTTTTTGCTGCAATGTGTTGCTGGGGGCCTGTTAAGTCATAACACGGTACCTCGTTTGCTGCAGCGTGCGACAGATATTTAATTACTGGCTCCTCATTACCGACCGGTTTCAGTTTCGGTTTGAGAGAGCTCGAAAAACGACAAGCTGCGGGTGCAACTATCACCACCTAGCGTGCGCAGCTCTCTATCACGTCAGCACACAGAACTGTGACGCACTTCCGCACGGTCCGCATCAAGAAGGCCTTTCGAATAGGAAACGGGACAGCAGTGTCGCCAAACGCAAAACTGTCAACGCATGCGCCGCGGCCACGGACTCGCGACCAGCCGCCGAGAAGTATAGACTGCTGGAACAAACGCGGCTAAAGAAAAATGGCGGCTATGACGTCATCATAACTTGTTTCAGCGTGGTCATGTGAGGGAAAAAGGGGGGGTCAGCAAGGGTCACCTCTGATGGTGTCACTAGCGCGAGGGAGTCAATCGCTCACGCAAACTTCAAAATTAATTTAAAATACCTTCCAAGCTGTTGATATATTGCAGATGATATACACATGTTCACGGGAATCGAACCCGCAGGCTGTCTCGGCCGCGAAATTTTGTGTCAGTACCCCTTTAACTTTGCTGTTAAAGGTGAAAAAAAAAAAGTCAATTTCGTCTCAAGGCCTAAGCAATGAATGCAGTAGCAACTAATTGGAATGCTATACGAAGTAAGGACTAGGAGCTAACACCATTAAGGAAAATGCTGGTACTATAAGGGAATATGGCCGCTGCAGGGAGCGAAGTGGTTTTCGAGCTGTGTGTCACTTCAACATGAAGTGGTAAGAGCACGACACATACAACGGTCTGAGCAGTCTACTGATCTCAGCCGAGACAGTGCATGTGACTGCACCCTTTTGATCAAAGTTTGCAGTTGCTGCTGGAGCGACACAGGCCCCCCCACCCCTCTGGCACCCTTTCATGCTCCTTCACGTGACAGGCTGGCCAGCATGCTTCATATCTGCTTGAGCTGCGCCTGTCTGCAGCTTTCACAAGCTTTCGCTTGCCCATATAACATACGATGCTCGGGGCGATGTTGTCGATTTGGAATTTACACAGAGATGGCAATGCTTAGATTTACGCTTAATTTATGCTTAGTTTAAGCTTAGATGACAATGGTGAAAATGCACCTCGAGTGTCCATATAATTGCTATCGCAATAAAAAAAAATGGTAGGAACTGGTGTCACCTGAAATCAATAGCATGTGCGAGATGTGAACTTTCATTACATGTACTGTAAGTGCAGACATTTTATTGCATTCTGAAGTGTCCTCACTACATGATCTACAGTTACTACAATATAAAAACAATATGTGATATTCCGAAAGTTAAGTAAGTACATATTTGTTACGAAGTTAGATGTAATACAATGGAATACTGATGTCACAAAATATTTTGAATTATTAGATGCAGGAACCAAATATGGAATTGACTGCCATGCTTTATTTCAGTGGAGTAGTCTCGTGGACTAACTGACGCGGCAGGACACGATGAAGCAATTTTTTTGTTAGTGTTCAACTGAAGATGTATATTCTTGTGGGAAAAAAAAATCTTAAAACAGTCACCGACAAATTTTTAGGTGGTCCATATTTTGGGCCTGTGTGATAGTTGTTGTTCTTGGCTGCACTGGTACCAACCACTTCAACTTAGGTTAATGAAAACTGGAATTTCAAAATGGTAAATGTTGTGTCAGTTTTTTGGGAATGATCTACACGTGCAATGCTGCAAATATGGTGACTTTGAATTAAGTTGATGCTACATCAACTCTGCACCAACCTACAACTTTACTTGCCCATTCAAAATGAAGGGATAGTTATACCTAGGCACCTATGTCCAACCACCTCCGTGTCGATCTGTGTTGTTTGGCGTGGATCATATCTCTGCTTTGCATCACATGTCATGTCCAACAGTATGTCCAAAAGCAACTGTTGTATTTACTCGAAAACAAGTTGAACTTGAACATAGGCTCACCCTCAGACTATGTAGGCTCACATATTGAACTGCCTCAGAAATAAAGGAATAATCTGAATAGAAATTGGCCCATATTGGCCCGGCAGATTTGTCAGTGCTGCAAGCTGTACCTCAAGGTTCTCCCTTGTTTTTGTTATCTTTCTTAAAGCTTTTTTTTTTTCAGTTTTTTATTTTTCATGTGTTTATATGAGACGAATATATGTGATACATAATGTATCAATGCAGCTGGTGCCGGGGCTACTTGAAGAATTGCAGGCTTGACAGAGGAACATTGTTAACTTGGTAGTTTTGCTTTGTCTACCAATGTAGGTTGAGATTCTTTGGTCACGAATAAGAAAGGTGTGGCTTAGTGCTTGCTTGCCCTCTTGTCTGGTTTGCAGGTATGGCCAAGATGCACCTGAATTGCAGGTGCGTCGGCTTGGAGATCTGGCTTTTCTGTTTCAGTTGTACGAGTTTGCCTACCAGGCATATCACAGTGCAAAGAGAGACTTTAGTGGGGACAGTGCCTGGCTGCATTTGGCAGGAGCACAGGTGAGGTCCATTTGTATATACTATCTCACAAAGGAGTTGCAGGTTTCTCACCCCAAATTTTGTGTAGTGTCTTACTGTGACCATTCTCTTGTTGATTGAAAGGGTTGTTTCTTGAGTTAAATTCTCATTTTCAAACTAGCATACTGAGCCAGAACAATGTCGTCATCACCTTTAACTATTTTCTACTCTGACATATTAAATCTCCGCTTATTCACATACTTCTCAGTACAAAATGCCTGACAGTTTCTGTATAAAACAGACCTCTACTATTTTTCTTGTCTAAGTATACTGCTTTGTCGGTATAATAATTAGGGGTGTGCAAATATTCAAAATTTTGAATATGAATTGAATATTTTCCTTATTCGAAGCATATTCGATTGCTTATTTAGATTTTCCCGAATGTTCACCCACGGCCAGATATGTGGTTAAAAGGGCAAATATTCAGACAAATTCAAATATTAAAATAAGTAACAACTTACAAATGCTACGCATAATTATTTTTGAAATGAAACAACTCTAACACATATCCATTACATTATGTTGTACTTTGCATTTACTCCATACTAGCACTCGGTGCATAGCTATGATGCGTTCCTGGCAATTGGCGATGTTTTACTGTAATCACTGAGAAGTATGCATGATGCGCACATTATCCTTTGGGCTCCGTTTCAGTCTTATCTCCTGCATGCCCAGGCAGCAGGAGTGGTTCCTTATTCACCAAGTTTTATTTTGCAGCTCTCTTATACCACATATGTTGTACTTTCTCATAAAGTAAATAGGTAGACTGAAATAGCCATCAAGAATATTGCCTAAACAGTGTTCAGATGCTTGGAAAAAGGCAAGGCTATGTGTGAGCGTCACATTGCATAAGGAAAAGAGTGTTTTTCACTTTCAGACAAGTTGTTACAGTACGTAAAGAGTGCTCAGATTGTAGATACTATGTGAATTAGTTAATGTTTCTGTGTGATAATGTGTAATTAGTGCATTACCAAAAGTATCTTCAATGTGCTGCAGCATAATGACGTCAGGGTTCATGCGGGTCCTTGAAACCCTTGAAAACCCTTGAATTTGAAAAGTTCGTTTTCAAGGCCTTGAAAGTGCTGGAATTTTTGCAAATCCTTGAAAATCCTTGAATTTCCTTTTTTTTTTAAATTTTTAATAAATGGTGTTGCACATTTCGCAGCGCATTTTTTTTTGATGCCGTAAATGTAGCAGGTGGCATATGTAATGTGCCCATCACAAAAGAATTGAGAACATTAGTAGCTTGTGCAAGGAACCAACACCGTGTGGAAACTCAAAAAAAGGCAGGAGCAGGAGGATGAGAAACTGAAAAAGAAATGTTGCATAGGAGGAGGTCGAAATGCTTACAAAAAGGAAAAAGAAACTAGAAGCCGCTGTTAAGGAATGAACAGCTACAGCAGACTCGTATGCAGAAAAGGCAGAAGCAACTAGTGACCTGACGTGCATCATCAAGTCAAACACCCTTAGGAAGACTGCCAAGACCAAGCAGCGGGATATAGTAGGACATTGATATGAAGATTCAGGAAAAGTGATTACTGAAATACTGAAATTCAGGAATACTGAAAGTGATTATCCATGCAACTCCCAGAAACTATGATTGAAAGTTGTCTAGAAAGAAAATGCAATTGGAGCCATGTTTTTGGTGTCTGCTCCAGCGATGTTACCCTTTTCTGATGAATTCTAGTTATTTCAAGCCTCCGTCCTCCCCTGAAATGTGTTAATTGGGTTTTTAATGGACAGTGTAGTCCTTGAAAATTCACAGACATAGCCTTGAAAGTCCTTGAAAACCCTTGAATTTTTGTCATGTAAACGAGCATGAACCTTGTGACATGCAGTTTCATTAATTTATTTTAAGAGAGGAAGGAAAGCTATTGTCACGCCTCTTTTTGCAGCATTTTAACAATGCACATGCGGCCAGGATGGCAAAGGGTTAGGTGCAGTGACGAAATTAACAAATTTATAAGCATAAAACGTAATCAGCTTACGCAGGACAGGGTGGATTGGAGATCATTCGGCGAGGCCTTTGTCCTGTAGTGGGCATAAGATAGACTTCTGCTTATGATAATGAGGACATTTTTAATATTCAAAGATAGTTTTTTGCATATTTGTGTTCGATTTGTATTAAAAAATTTCAATATTCACCCACGCCTAATAATCGTCCAAGGCTTAATTATACAAGGCTACATTATAATCTACAGCTTAAAGCTGTAAATTATAATGTAGCCTTGTAGGAATCCTTAAACACGCAGATATTTCAAATGAATAATACATATTAAAAAGTTTCTTTTTAAGTAAATTACTCATACTTGGGATAATGCATTCTAGAGCTACTGTACTCCCATTCGTGACCATTCTGCCAGAATAGTTCTGTGCCAGTGTTATACAAAGGCTACAGAATGCTTAAATACATTTAGATATTTGTTAAGCTCCTCTGCGCATATACATATCAATCCTCCTTCCATGTGCATGATACATTGCCTTTGTCTTTGTGTCTTTGCTTATTTGACATCTTTCAGTGTGCATTAGCCTGACTTGGTGTCTGCTCGGGGGCATAGCTTGTGAAATATTATAGTACATAAAAATTGCATGAGATTAAAATTGTGACCTGTGTTGCATGTAAGCATATACATTGCAAGTGCATACGCAGTGTCAGCATTGTGTGGTCCACATTAGACCATGGTCAGTGATGATCAAAGGAGCAGCTGTTATGTAGGCATGCATGCGTGCGACTTTCACTTTCTTACAAAAAACGTCTCCAAGGAACTGCACAGCCTTCTGTTTGAAGGTTAAACCATTTTCACGCCACGCACCTGTTTCATACTTTGCAGACACAATTTCTAGCAAGTAGAGATGTGCGAATATTCGAAATTTCGAATATTTTTCGAATAGTATTTGCTATTCGATTTGATTTGCACTGGAATTTTACTATTCGAACTATTCGAACTTCCCTAACACAAACACAGTCAACGTCCGATTGGCAGTGGCCCCTTCAGATTTTCGGCATGCTTCACCTCATCACACTCTCGTAGTGTGGCAAAGCTGCCTTTCAGGCTCTGCTATGGTCGCAAATGTATTGACTGAAGAAAACGCTGGTTCCAACATGGAGATGGTAGATGTAGCAGAGTTCCAACATGGAGATGATAGATGTGGTAGAGGTGGGGGGCTCTGTTTTGGACCTGAAATTTGGGCAGGATGTCTGAACAATCGGACGTCAAAGATTTTTAGCATCCAAAATTTCAGATCTTATAAATTGACGTCTACGAGGTAGATTTGGAACTCCGGACTCAAAGGGAGCCCATCCTTGTCCACCACATAAGTTGGGCTTCCACAGAAGTTGAAAGAGGAGGAGAGGCTGAGGAAATAGCATCTTTGCCTTTAACGTGTAAAGTGTTGTGACACTACTCTGGTTGCACCAAATCATGTAAGTAAATACAATTCGGCCTCTGCATTGCCTCATTCTTGATAAGGCAACTATGAAACACCACCCCGCCAGCGCTTCATCAACCTAGGCAAAAGAAACACTTTCATGTTGCTATCTCATAAGAATATGCTTAGGAATTCTCTCCAACTTTTTTTGCTGCAATTTCACTTTGAAGTATTAGAAAAATATTCTAGAAATATTCGAAAAATTTTTTGATTCGATTTGCACTCACACTTCAATATTCGAATTCACTTCGCACCCAAAATTTTGCTATTCGCACAGCTCTACTAGCAAGTAATCTACCAGGCGTGCATGTTTGTTTGCAATGCCCAAAGCTCATGAAGGGCTCTTTTAGCTAATGTCTTTCCAAACAAAAATTTGTTTTAAATTTAGTGCTCATCTATATGAATTTTTGTAACACTGATTGTTGGCAGGCCATTTGGTGCATACTGAGCATGAAAAACAGCGCGCCAAGATGTGACAGATAAAATGAAAAGAAGCACACATACACAGCGCAGTGCTGTGTATGTGTGCTTCTTTTCGTGTTTTTTTTTTTCTGTCTCGGTGCAGTGTTTTTCACGCTCACTATTTTTGTACTTCATCTGTATGTGTTATGTGTTTATTGTGCTAAAGTCAAATATGGTCATATATGCGTTTACAGTGCTACTGCAATGACAGAAATTATAATAGTCTAAGGGAGAGAAATTTGAGGTGATATTCTTTTCTTGTGGTTGTAATTGTGTGAGCTGTCTGTAATCGGTCTTAATGCTTTAAACAAAAAAATACATTGATATAGCCATTTGTTATATAGGCCTTTTCAGTCCTTTCCTTGCTCGTAAGAGGATGTCAGTGGGAATGCAGGCCTTGCTTTGCCAAATGAATCAGTTGTTTGCAAACATGATCAAATCTTAACTATAACCATTCTTATATTGTTTAACTGCAGGAAATGGCAGCTCTAGCAGTGTTTATGGCTGGAGTCAGTGCTCAGAGACCCTTCCCTGTACGTTATATGGATTCTGCTATTGACCTCTACCTCAACACCTGCAAGTGAGTTAATATTGGGGCCATGTTGTTCAGAGGGTGCTAAAACTTATATGAAACCTCTTTTTCAGTGGCTTTTTAGCACATGTACAAAACAGTGTTGTTACCTTTTCTTCAGATTCTGAAGTTGAGTACCTTGTGCTTTATTATTGTTTGTTAAGGTTTAAGAGGACTTGTGCATAGTGATACTCTCATCTGTTTTTGCCTACTGCTAGATGCTTTCGCTGTGATTTTATCTTCTAAGTGTCACTTTCTTGGGGCATCTTAATAATAAACAATTTTATAATGAATGCTTTGCCAATGAAAAGTGCTTTGTGACTAGTCAGGCAGGAATGAAATAAGGCACTTCTGTTTATTAGTTCACATTTTCTTAAAGTTAAGCTATGTTGTTGTCCCATGCTGTAATGAAGCTCAGCTGGCTAGTACAGTACTGCAGGTGGCAGAAAGCAGCTTCTGCACACCAGCATATAGCAGAGTGGAACAGCACTGTTCTTTGGACATGCAAGGCAAAGTTCCGAGACAATTTTGTTAATTTTTCTAAGTTGCTATATATGTCTGGCTTTTCTGTTCTGCCATTGAAATTTTCTCCATTAAACAATAAAATTCTGAGCCAGAAATCAGACTCCTATAAAAGCTTCATTTTCAGTGTACTGAAACTACAGCCTAATACCAAATGAGTACATTCTTTCATACCAATGTTAAGAGGGGATTGTAGACCACTTTTCATTTTGTGGGGAAGCTGAACTCTCTTGCATCCCCGGATGATGTTTTCTCTGCGCAACTCATTCATTCCCTGCATTGCGACATCCCCTTATGGCACAAACCATGCTGCAAATTGGTTTAATTGTGTGGTAGAGTGTTTTCACAATTTGGAAGGAGGATTGTATGCCTGAAGGGCATTCTCTAATATAGTCATAATAGAAGGCCTTGGACTTTAACAGTGAGAATACATGGGTGACCATAAACTGAGCATGCTCTTATGAGGCGCTGCATCTTCAGCACGAAAGCGAACTGCAACCGGAAATTTAAAGCCCTGCTGTTTTCGTGAAATATGTTACCATTGTGAATTTAAATGGGACATTGAGTAGGCAGAGACATCACAAACACAGGGCAAACAACTGATGATTACTTTACACGTTGCTACATTGAGCAGAAGCCATATGAAACCGAGCTTTCATCATGCATACATTGCATCTCATGCCAAAATGTACTCCATTTCTAGCTTTGTGGTACAAGCAAAGGCAATGCTAACAAGCCTATTTTCTTGTTTTAAAATTAAAAACTGGGTTGTTTGAAATCACATCTTTGTCCTAATAAAAAAATTTCTTGGGACACAAATTGCAGAAAAGTGGGTGGTTACACTTATATCTTCTACAGCCATCAACTAGTAGCCCTAGTCTTGCTGTTGCTTTCATGTGCATGCAGGATTCTTTCAGCATATCATTTGAAACCTTACCACTTTTTTTTCGCAGTGATTTCGCAAATTTCAGTTTCAACTAAAAATAGAAGTGCTAACCTCAGGAAGTGCATTTGCATGGAAATATTCCGTGCCTATTTAGACTACTTTCAGAGGTTTTGTTGCATTTTATGTCGTACCTTTGTCTCCGCTGGGGTTTATGGTATGCAGAAACTACAATGGCTTTAGGTTTTGCTGGGTGTCTCAAATTTTTGGTAAATGTGGCTTTCTCTTCTCCCAGAGTGCCCCAACTTGCAACACGAGCAGCGCTACTAAGTGCCGAGTGCCTATGGCAGGTGGGCCAGGCATCAGTGGCAGCCGGACAACTGATACGGCTTACTAGTGAGGGATCAGACCTGCGCAGTGCCCTGCTACTGGAGCAAGCAGCCCTGTGCTTCTTGCGTGCGACACCCACCTGCCCACGAAAATTTGCCTTTCACCTGGTGCTATCTGGGCACCGCTTTGCAAAGGCAGCCCATCGGCGCCATGCACTGCATGCCTATTCACAGGCTCTCCAGGTTAGGCCCTGCCTCTTATGTAATTTCTCCTCAGGATCCTTTGTCATGAAGCCCTAGTTCAGCTCAACACCTCCTCCCTAACTTGACTTATGCGAGGATTTTGCTAGTGAATCGATACTTATTGGTACGTACAATATTTTGGAAAAGAACTGACTCTCTTTTGATAAAGAGATTTGATTAGTGGATAATGCATGGTTATGAACATTCCTGTCTTACAGTAGGCTGATTCAGCATACCTAGACATATTCAACATATTTGTTTCACCGGGTGCAGCACATATATAAGCAAAAAGTAAATAAACTTGCATCTGCTTCGAAATACCGACATGCTTGTCATCATGTGTGACAACCCTTGGAAAGATTTAAATTTTACCTCAATTTGTTACCTCGTCTGTCATTGCTTGCATGTAGCCACAGATCTGGAGCTGCTGTAATGTGGTTCACTGCAAGAAGAATGCATTATAAGACGAGCCATCTTTATCCTTGCATGTGTGCATGAATGTTGAATTGCATAGGAAGTTGTGTGATGACAAAACTGTGGGAGTTTTCGCGTCGAAGTATGGTGCCCACGTATGCTTCAGGTGGCAAGGGATCAGTGAAAGCTAACTGAATGAGCTCGTCCAACATGCATGAACGTGGAGCCTGTGGGGTATGTGGCATGCATGCGTGGCGTGCAGTCTATCCCCTTCAGTCACGAATGATGATTCACGGTCTGCAAATGTGTCAAATTCGCATGGCATGATTCCTAGGCACCCACTATTACATTCCAAAAAAGAAAATGAAGGAATGTGTTGTTTTGTTCGAGTTTTAATAATTATTAATAATTAGTGTGTAATGCAATTTCTACTTATTCTGCAATCAGTCAGCTTCAGTCCTTGCATAAAATGAATCAACTATTAGGCCCAAAATGCACGCACAGTTTGTTTTTTCGTTGTATTTCTTTTGAGCGAAGAAAAAAAATACTCTTGACGTTGGTCCTGGAACGCGGCACGTCGACCGATCGTCGAACATGGTGGCGTCTCCAGCAAAGTGATCCTCTGCAGCGAAACACAGCACAATGAAGTTAAATGACCGCTAACTGTCCACTCAGGAAGCCTGCATGAATATGCACACTGAGTTTCAGGTCATTTTAAGAAATGCGCGGTGCATGGCGCACCTCCGAAGTTCGCGTACACAATTGTGTACACAGTGACTGAAGGGGCTATTGACATTTTTTTTCATGGTTGCTAAGTAAAAGTTTGTTCATTTGGATTTCACAGGATCAGAAAAAATGTCCAAGTTAACTGAATTCCAAATTATTGAGAGTATCAAACAACAGTGTGCAGATGTCTGCTACATCGATGCACTTCTATTTTCTGAACGAATATGCAAATCCCGTTCTTTAAAAGCAGTGTAAAACTCACACTTATCATCTCCTGACTTTCTTCACAATGCGACCATGGTGCAGGGTCCCCGTGTCCTAATTAATCTGAATCTTTTCAGCCTCTCCTTCTCCCCTTCCAACCGCCATACCGCCACTACCACAACCACCACCAGCCATACGGGACAATATTTTTTTGCCGGTAAACTGGCCAGTAACGGGTAGTTTATCCATCACGAGGCAGCCAGTGAGCTTAATGCTAGCACACAGGCCTTGGCAGAATCGCTCTGCATCTTCAACAGCGTCCGCCATGTTTTGAGTTTTGTGACTGTGCTTGCACAATGCTCGGAGTCAAAACAAAACTACTAGGTGCCACTTACACTATGGACGAAACTGTGGCCGCCAGTGACACAATCATAGGTAAGGCCTATGCAGTTCTGAGGGCACGCATATGGCTTACACGCGCAGTCAAAACATGACTACTAAATGCTGCATCTATTGTGGACAAAACCGTGATCGCTAGTGACACGATCATGATATAGCGTTCCTGTAGTTCTAAAGGCACACAGGGCCTACAAGCACTGTATCATGAGGGAACTACTTTTGCTGCAGCCGTTGGTGATGAAAAAGTACTCACTATCAAAGCATTCATGGCTGACATTCACAGTTCACATGCACCGAGTCAAAACAACACTAGTTTGCTACTGCAACTGTGGAGGGACCCTTTGTCGCTTACAATCATGGGTCACAGCCACACTTTTCTGAAAACCCGTGACCACCAGTGTGGTGGTTATGGGGGGGTAGCCACAGGAAGGCATGATGCATTCTGGCGTCCCAGTCATTACCTGCAGTTTGCATTGAGGATGATGATGGCGATGTAGACTGTGCTGTGCCTCATTCGGTTGGACGCTAATGCCGGATTTGCTTCTTTGCGTTGCACATTTGTGCCCTTCGCACTTGGCATGCTATGAGGATTGTCTGAATGAACCGGTGTGAGGCAAAATATATCTTAATTAACGAGAGTTTGATGCTATTAAATAATGCATATATAGCCAGGCCCAGATAACAAGTCTGAATTACCCGATTTTACAAATTTATGATGGTTGAATCAACAAGCTTTTACTGTACTGAGTCATTGTGTGTGGTTAGAGAGATGGAAATAAATCCTGTCACATTTTGAAGATTTCTATGGGTATATTTGCCAAGTTCGCATGGCATAGACGTGCAGCTGCGGCTCTCAAGGTCTGCATGTGCATTAAAAGGTGTGTGGACCACATAGAAACTTTTTTTCAGAAATGTTTAGGATAACTTTAGAGGTGTAGCCCATGCACAAATAGTAAGACGGTCAAATCTGAATATATTGAGCTCAAAGGGGATTGCAAAATTGATTGATATATTGTTAATTCAAAATAGAAAATATGCCTATCTTGAGCTCATCTGAAAATTCTGCATGTCCTGGACATTCTTTTGAGCTAGGTAAAAGTGGGAATTTGCATGCAAATTTTGTTTTCTCCAAGGTTACATCATGCGCATAAAGTCTTGCTTACAACTCAATCTACATCTTTGTGGAACACATGTGTAGGACTGGGAGGCTTTTTGTGTTCTTAAAGCAGTGTTTTAGTCCCTTTTCCAACAATGTAACGACAGGAGGCAGTATGCTTCACTGCATGGCAGTTCTCCCTGCTATTTTCTCACCAATAACTTGATGACACCTGTTGGCTCATTGCCACTGCAACTGACCCGACTACTGCACAAGAACTGCAGCGAGTAAAAAAAAATCACCAGTGCTGGGCTTTTGGCCGAGACTTTGTCTTAACAGAAAATAAGGAAAGTTGAGGAGCTCTTTGCTGCCTTCATTAAACTGCCACCACCAACTAAGCATGGTAGAACGGAGCAAATGGGAGCACCTGTGTGAGTTTTCTTGAGTGTTGAGTAGTTCATATATATCCAGTTACTTGTTAGGTCGCTGAGCATTGCTTAAAGTGTATAAGAGTATTGAAGTTTTTTTTTGGCTTTTGGCTGCAGGTATACCAAGGCCGTGGCTGGAGCCTTGCCGAGGGTCATATGCAGTTCACTATTGGGCGGCAGTCTGCGCAGCTGAAACAATTGGTTCGTGCCAGGGAAGCATTTCACCGCCTGTTAGCACAGCGAAGCGCGCAAAGCCCATCCCAACAGCTGCTCTTTCTGCGAGAGTTCCTTCTTGTGCTTAGGGTAAGCAGATTTTGCTTCCAAATCCCTGCTTTTTCTTATGCAGTAACCAGACTCTAGTACGGGGAAAAAAGTAGAATTGTAAAACTATGATTGCCTTGTCATAGCTGCATTTTCACTCTACAGTGAAATCTTGATGTAAAATCTCACGCTGTCACCAAAAGTTATGAAATGCTCTCATGCCACATTATTGCTTATGACAATTAAATCTGGCTACTGGGTATCTGTGAGGAAAGGAAAAGGAACACGAGTGCCAGGAGGGGGTGGAGGAATGGGAGTCACTGCATCCATATCCCCTTCAGGCGCGAATTATGATGCACTGTATACGAATGTGTCAAATTCACACAGCATAATTACAAGGCACACAACGTTACATTCCAAGGAAGAAAATGAAGTAATCTGTTTTTTTATGTGTTTCAGTTATTAATTGTAATTAGCATGTAATTCAATATTTAATTATTCTACAATCAGCCACGTTCCATTCTGATATAAAAAGAATGAAATCATATGCTCCAGAGAGTACACACAGTTAGTTTTTGGTTGTATTAATATAGAGAAAAGAAAAGGGATGTTTTTGATGTTGGTCCGGGAACGTGGCATGTCAAACGACCTTCGAACATCGTAGTGCCTTCACTGAAGTCATCGGCTACAGTCATATGCAGCACACGCAGGTCACGTCAAGACATACTGACTATGGGGAAGGTTCAGTTCATCCAATGAGCCATGTATCTTGCCCTTTTTTGGCCACGAGTTGACACAACTAGCATTAACATGTTGCGTACACAAACGTAGCCCCCGCCGCTGAAGGGGATATGTGTAACACGCATGCCACATGGAAAGCAAAATGCAAGCCACTTCTGCTTCGTACTCCGAAAAAGAGCAGATGGTTATCGCAAGGATGAGATGATGCGATGTAGATTGCACTGGACATAACAAGTCGTCTGCGTGTCATGTAATTCCTTGCCATGTCGGTAATAAAGTGACAATGAAGCAAACCATTGGTCTTTGAGGTCAAGCCATTTATTATTTATTGGACGATGTGCTGGTGCCATTTTAATTCAGAGAGCGGAGAACATGTGTTGACGCCTGCTCTCGTTCCTCTCTGCTTAGGCCCCAATGTTTGTGTATGTGCATTCTTTGTCCTGTTCCGATAATATGTGTGTCTAAGGTCATCATTAATGGAAACAATGTGATAGTTTCTCTTAAAAAAGCGAATGCCATAGAAAAAAATATGTCTCCTGCATAGTTTGTTGAGGAGCCAACATCGGCCCTGGACTGCTGAGCAAGGCGTCAGTTATGCAATGCAGGTGGGGTTTTCACGCATGAAAATTAATGCTTTGATACGTGTAATTGCCAAAGATGATAGGGAAGCTTCACCAAACCAATACCCTGTGTAGGCCTTCTTGCAACGCGTTAAATTATTGTGACCACGAAAGTGACAAAACAGCCCAATGTTTTTGTGTTGCTTTGCAGTTTCGCATTCCGCTTGCGTTGCTGGTGGTAGCTAGCTGACCAGCTGATTAATGAGCCATGGAAGCAACTTTGGAGTGGTAGACACATGTGCTGGCAAGCACAGCCCACTGATGCTAGTCGCATAACTATGTTCACTAAAAAGCAAATGAAAGGCCCCTGATTGCACTTGGCTCCTTTCCTCTTTCCTCACTTTCCCTCCCACTTCATGAGATAAGCACTTATAGTGGTGCACTTTTCTTTTTTCTCTCAAAAGAAAAAAAAAAATCTTCCCCATCTCCCGCTAAAGGGGACCATGTGGGGATGCAAAGCAGCGGGGAGATGGTTAGCTTGAGCGGGAGAAACGTCGCCGCTCTGCCGTTTCGCGGCAGCGGCCCGGGCGCTCATCGCGGCGCTGCACAGGAGAGAGAATGAGGCGCGCTCCGTCATTTTTATATCGCGGAACTACCGTGGTGCCCCCAGCAGAGTATGAAGCTGTCGCACCACCTGTTGCGCGCCACTCCATAGAGGATTCCTAGAGAAGAGAACGGGGGGGGAACCGTAGGAGAGGAGAGATAGGGGGAGGGGACGCGCATCTGCTGTCGGGGTGTGGGACGCGGGGGCCGCTCCGTAGAGTAGAGGATTCCTACAGCAGAGAAAGGGGGTGAGCGTAGGAGAGAGGGGGGAGAGGACGCGCATGCGCTGTGGGACGCGGGGGGCCGCTCCGTAGAGTAGACGATTCCTAGAGTAGAGAAAAGGAAAGGGGGTGAGCGTAGGAGAGGAGAGATAGGGGGGAGGGGACACGCATCTGCTGTCGGGGTGTGGGATGCGGGGGGCCGCTCCGTAGAGTAGAGGATTCCTAGAGGAGAGAAAGGGGGGTGAGCTTAGGAGAGGAGAGAGAGGGGGGAGGGGACGCGCATGCGCTGTGGGTGTGTGGGTGTGTGGGACGCGGGTGCTGCTCCATAGAGTAGAGGATTCCTAGAGTAGAGAAAGGGGGTGAGCGTAGGAGAGGAGAGAGAGAGGGGAAGGGGACCCGCATGCGCTGTGGCGGTGTAGGATGCGGAACGCAGGCGCCACTCTGTAGAGTAGAGGATTCCTAGAGGAGATTAGAGGGAGAGGGGGGAGGGGACGCGCATGCGCTGTGGTGGTGTGGGACGCAGGAAGGAGGGACAGACAGGAGGGACATTTGGTGAGGTGGGCCAGCAGCCCCGATGGGAACTCTGCCTCGGTGAGACCAGCCACGTTGGGCCACTTTGCGCCGATGGTTCATGCATTCACGTCATCCACAACTGACTCAAAAAAGCCTGAATCATAGGCTACTCTCTATGATGTAGTCTGTCTAAGACGCTTCTAAACCTTGTATCATTGTGAAAGTCAGATCCACCATGATCATATCATTGAGACTGCACTGTGCCTCTCTTACTACACCTGGTGGTTCTCTGTTCCTAGACTATACTGCTTCAAACATTCTGTTGATGCTGTACAGCCCCATCTATGTCTGTGCAGAGCGCGCGAGCAGCTGGCTTTCCTCTGTGGGGCGGCACCTTGCAGCAGTTGCAGGCATTGACGTGCTATGCCCAGTAGCATGCACGGCCTTATGTCGCTATCTTGAGCTGTTGAAAAATTATGACAATTCCTCCAACCACTCCTAGACATATCCGAAACCGAAACTGGAGGTTTCGGACTCTACAGCACCCGTCAACTTGTCATAAATATCTCTTCGTATACATATTACGTAATGCTAAGTTGTTTCACTACGTTCTAAAGCTTGCAAGACATGATGTTTTTGACTTATTTAAAAATTTCCATTACTCCGCTACAGGGTGCTGCGGCACTCTGCTGTTTACATTGCGCTTATTTGCGTTCGGTTGTCTGTGCTTTTTCATATGCCATTTCGAGCTCTTGGATTTAGTTCTGGCCTTTCAAGGAGAAAGTTATATTATTATCCATGAAATATGGTAAAGTATAGGATGAAAAGGAAGCATCAACACAAGTTAGGGAATCAATATACCAAGCGTGGACCCTCTATGAAGCACGTGGATGTGAGTCAGCTGGAGACTCAAAACAAGCAAGAAAAAAAATGCCTGCTTCAGCTTGCTCAAGACAAACATGGGACACTTTGAAGAAGGGCCCAAGCTAAGAACCTGGTGAATTTCAGACATTTTTAATGTTTCATTATTGCATGAACAGTCGGTTCAAATCTTTAAAGCCATTTTTCTCGAAACATGGTTTTTTGCATCCTACAGCTACATGAACAGTGCCAACTTTTCTTCTAATAAATATTTTCACATAAAATTTTGCGTGTGATTTCGTCATAATGGAACTGTGTATTCAAGCAGAATGATTGAAAACGAGCTGTAAATTTTTGTACTATAGCCAACTGTGTGCAAAACAAACCTGCCGAATATGAGCTTTATCAGTCTTTTTATGAAAACGCGCTTCAGTTAAAGATGTAGTGATTTTGGTGCTTAAATGCACAAGTTATTGTCCTCATTATGTACCTGCTAAGTTGCATTTGAATTGACACCTACGATTTTGTAATTATGACTGTTGGTGCAACATGCATATTTTCACGCATTTTCATTTTTAGAAATTTAATTTTTGACATTTTTAGCAGTTTTATCATTTTAAAGTTTCAGACTACCTAAGCCCTACAAGCCAAAAATATAATTATAGCTTTTGGATTGCAACTCCAAAATTTTTTCTCAATGGTGGTGACCTACCTTAACAAAGCAATTCATACACTCCCAACCATTGAATTGTTGTTTTACAACGAATATGCTTAGCCACTCATGTAATGTGCAGCTGCCAAGAGAAACGGAGCAATGTGACTGCATAGTCATCCCCCCTCCAACTTTTAGGAACTACAAAAATAAAAGGGCAAATAAAAACGAATGAACAAGACCGGCAAAACGCTCCCTGTTCTGTGGCATGGTGTTGTGGTTTAACATGGAATGTATGTATCTATCCCTCCTCACTCCCTAACGTCATACCGCAGCACGCCGTGAATCTCGATGGTGTCAGGTTGGTTATGGTTTCGCATTCAGTAAGTCATACTACTGTGCAGAAGAAAATTGTTGACTTTTTTTCACGAGGTGCCATTTGAATCTGCTGTGAATAAGCATTTTTTTTTTCTGGTATGCTTATCTGCTTTATGGGGTCATAAAAGTGCATGATGCGTACTATATTATATATATATACTGAAGTGACATGTGTAATGAATAATTGTCATAGCCCCATGCGCTTCATTATGCAGGTGATTTACTCACTGTACTCGTTTTGCAGACACAAGCTGGCCCTGAGCGAGTGGAGCTGCCAGTTCCACGGGTGTCTGAAGGTGCCACAAGAGTGCTGCTGGGGGGCAGAGGGGTCCCCGCCAGGTGAGCCGTGGCTCGAGGAAATGGCTGCCCGGGCAGTTAATGGGGGGCATCCTACCCCTGACCTTTCGACCACAGCTCAACTGTCTGAAACTCCAGCACAGACAATAGCGTGCGGCCCCTGGCAGTTGTCCTAGGTATGTGCACAGAACCTTGCGTCCTTGAGCCTTGCGGTTAAAGTATTTCTGGGAGACTTGGGCTCGTATTCACAAATCAACCTTATCTTTATTGCTTGGTTTTCTTATCGTTTCTGTTTCCTTAAAGGGGCCCTGCAACACTTTTTCAGCATGGTCAGAAAACGCTGCCGATCGGAAGGCGAAACTCCTGAGAACACATGAGCAAAACATTATAGCGCAGCATGCGACCAGGAATTTCCAGTTAATTCTCAATGTCAGCTAGAAATCACTCCCTCTTTACTCTACAAATGATGCTATGTACCCAAATTACTGTGCCATACAGACCTTTGCATCGGGCAAGGAGGACCGAACTGGCAACCAGCGCTTTCCTCCTTTCTAGATCATGCGTGACGGCACGGAGTGTGCGGGCTGGTGCTTGGATGAGTGGCGTTGTCGAACAATTTTTGCATGTTTTAGGTCGAACTGCGGATTTTCTTCTCTTTTATTGCGATGTAAGCCAGTGAAAGGGAAACTGCTGTGCCATTTTTGGTTGTTCTAACAACTACAGAAAAATTGGCCGCGTATCTGCGTGCTTCGCTGCAAATGTCACCGTCGAAAGATGATAGTCTTGTGCCGGTCGTACTACTATGTTTTGCCTTGCCTAAAAACACTAAGGTCTTTAGAATTGCATACCTATGTATTTTCCAATAAAGAACACACGTCCTGACACTTACATATTAATGTTGTGCCTCAGGAATGCGTAGTATTTGCTTTTTGATCGAATATGTTCACAAATATGAACGCGAACACCAGTTCAAGATGGCTGGGCTGCTTCAGAAAGAAGTTAAACTTTGGCCGAGAAGCTGAATCACCGGGTTACCGACAGACAAACAGACAGGACAGACATACAGACCAAAATTTTTGCGTTTAAGTATCCCAAGAAAGACTATCGTCTTTAAAAAAAGGAAACTGCTGTCTGAATAAGTATGCGTGTCACCAAATGCGGAGCGGTTGAGGTTGCGGACTCTCCAAGGTACATCGTTGGTGTTACGTTGCAAGTTCTATACCGGCAAGTGCTGCAATATATCTGGAATGCCCAGTGTTCCACTCAGTCAAATGACAATCGGATATGGTCAGATAGGTGACCAAACATAAGCGGTCAGCTACGGCCCTGTCCGGTAAAGTGCAAAACATCTAAGCACCACTCGAGTAGCCACCTGTGTTGTTTTCACTTCGTTTCATTATTATATTTTAGTATGATGTGTTGGTCAAAACAGTTAGCCTTGTAGCTCAGCTCAGCACGGTGATCGCTGCAGTTGATGTAGCTGTATTAGCATGGACGAGAAATCCCTCACTTTGCAGCGGCATAACTGGCATGATACATTTAATTTGTGCTCCGCACCGGCCTTGTCACACCCGAACATTCACTGAAGACTACATGAAAAAGACGTGGCGAAATTCTTGTCGTGAGGTTACAACTTCCGTAAGACAGCGGGATGTATCGTGTACGATGTGGGATATGAAAGCCGAATAGTGAAAAAAAAAAAAAAGAGTTCTGTCACTTTGTGGGTAGAATAACTACCTCAGGAAGACAATTTTTTACGTGATCAAGAACCGTGTCCGACAAGTCGCGCAATGATATACAATATAGTTAATCGTCTTCTAAGCGCAAAACAAGAACCACGTTGTTACACTTGCCTGTTGCTTCTATAACTGCCAATTTTGCTGCTTAGCTTTGCGAACAATAGCAAGAATTTCGCAAAAACAGTACATCTGGTAGACAAAGTTATTAAAAAAAAAAATAAACACAAATCACCTCTGATGTCATTCATAGGCTCGAGCCCAAGCGCGCTTCGGGCCTCACCAGCAGAAGAAACTCTCTAACCATCTTCACTTTATCGCCGCTGAAATCCAATCAAATGTCACGACTAGGCTTGTGCGAATAGTGAATTTTAGGTTCGAAGCGAATTCGGCGAATAGTGATTTTGTCGAATAATTTCGAATCGAATTCGAATAGTATATATATCGCATATTATAGAGAAAAATACAGGCATACTTGTCATGACCTAGTATAACTAACCTTGATAATATTTAAAAAAAATTGAAGCAAGGCCTGTGCAAATGCCATTTTTTGCTTCAAAGGAAGTGGAAACAACTTTGAATGGTAGCAGGATTCGACTTTCAGTTGAAAGCACGCGATAACCTGTAAAATATGTTACGTTTTAAAATTTACTATACTTGGAGCATATAAGCCGGTAGTATAACAAGCTTTTAAATTTAAAAAATGAATCGATGTGAGGGTAATCTCTTCATTTAACCATGATGTGGGGCTTCGCGGCAGTAAAAGTCCCCTGGGTACGTGTTTTCATGGCTTAGCACCACCTCACGCAGTGAAACTACCTTTACAGGGGTTGCATGTGAACTAATATACACCTGGAAAGGTGCTTTCACGGCTTAGCATCCCTCCACTGCAGTGAAACCACCTTTACAGGGGTTACATGCGGACTAATGTGCATCTATTCGTTTGTTTCGAATACTTCTGAAATTTTCTGGTAATTTAAATTCGAATCGAAGCGAATTCAAATACTGCAATATTCGTTCGAATATTCGAAGCATTCGAATATTCGCACAAGCCTAGTCACGACTCTCAAAAGAAAAAAAAAGGAAAAGAAGCACGCTGGCATGTAAACATCAGTGTCGCATTTTATGTGCCAGCACCTCCCTGTAAACAGTTCTACTTTCGTCCACACCGGTGCGCAATAAACGAGCGAGTAATAAGCGGTCACTTAAAAGTCGAGAAACAAGATAGGACAACAGTTTGTGAGCAACAAACAGATGCTGTCCTCGCCACGAAATAGAGACTGCGTGCTCACGCATGACCGCATGTACGAGCGGTAGTGTGACAGTATTGTTTTAAACAAACTTGAGTGAAAAAAACAAATTAAAAGATTACAGACCAAGAAAAAAAATTCATTGTATTCCCAAAGCACTTGCTTGCCCTGCTAGAACGAGTCGAAATATTTGCGCGTTTTTCCAACAGAAAGAGTGCCGAAAATATACGACATTGACCAGTTGCGACCATAGGTCAGCAAACTCACTCATGAGTCGACTCACTCTGACTCAGATCGAGCCGTCTGAGTGAGTCCGGGTGAGTAATATTTTGGTGAGTTTGAGTCCGAGTGGGTCCGGTTGAAGAAAATTTTGGTGAGTGTGAGTCTGGACTCAGGAAAATTTTGGTGAGTGAGTCCGAGCGAGTCCAAAGCGCAAGATATATTTCTTGAGCGAGTCTGAGTGAGTTCCACTTTTTTTTCCTGACCTATGGTCCTATCTACTCATCTTCACCATTACTATCAGCCTTACCTGAATTCACCTTTATACTCGCGTCTACTCACACGTATTCCAATGCAGTATCGTTCATACACCATTTCAATATTTATTGATAAGAGGCGTGAATTACGTAGGGTGTGGCCTTGACCTCCCCGCCGCCAACTCTTTCAGGGAAGTTCTTGATAAATATATCTTATGTTGTCATCTCTTTCAAGAAAAATGTCCTTACTGGTTTGAAACCACTCATAACTCGTACTCGGAGGTACACTATCAAAAGGCGCCTAGAAGAGCACCGATTATGTGAGATATTGGGGTTAAAAAACGTTGACACCATGGCATACCTGCCAACTCTCCCGAATTATCCGGGAGACTCCCGACTTTTGACCTAATCTCCCGATTGTACGAATGCTATCTTGAATCTCCCGAAAAGTGGCCGCCACAGCAGAGGCGCTTTTTTTTTTTTTTTAACGCACGCACGTCAGCTTTTCCTGCTGCGACAGTTGCGGTGCTGCGGAAGAGCACTCGCCACTACACTTCTAGTTAATTGTAACCATACCGTAGAGTACCGCTAAGTATATTCTAGGCCCTATAGTACCCCGCATCTAGGCGAAGGCCGGCGGCCGCGAGACGCGCCACCGTACCAAAAGTAGGCGAGGGAGAAGGTACAACTTTTGCATCTGTCTGTTTTGGCTCCTGCATTTTGTACGCTAGGCCTACGCCGCCTGCGTAGGTGTCAGTTGTGTTTGTTACGTGGTTGGGGGGGGCTTGCGTGTTTCCCCGAGTTCAGTTGGAAGGTCGGTGGCGGTGTCAAAAGCAAAGAAGGAGTACTTGTAAGTGTTTCTGGACTCATACACAGCTGAGTTTCCCTGCTTTGTGGCTTCGCGGAAAGGTGACAAGTACGAATTCTGTACCATGTGCGCTTGTGATGTAAGCGTTTCGCACGGCGGCAAGGCTAACATAAAGGTGCACATCGCTTCACAGAAGCATCAGAACTACGTTCGTGCTGCGGAAGGGCAGGTCGACATCGAAAGTTTCTTCCAAAGGAGCTGCGAAGACAGTGCGATCCGCACAGAATGTCTATTCACGGGATTTCTTGTGGAACACAACTTGCCGCTAAGCGTTAGTGATCACGCAGGACCGTTGTTTCGGAAATTGTTCCCGAAGTGCGAGGACGCAAAGCGGTACCTGTGCGGACGTACGAAAACAACTGCCATCTTCGGGGAAATGGCTGCAGATACCGAAAACACAATGGTGGAGGCTGTGAAACGCCGTGCTTTCGCAATCGCAGTGGACGGAAGCCACGACAGCAGGCCGCAAATGTCTCAGTCAGTAATTTCCGATATGCGACTCCCCCCCCGCCCCCCCCGCCTGCTGCGGTCTCCCGAATTTTCAAGCTCCGAAGTTGGCAGGTATGCCATGGTCGGACTCATGAGTCGACTCACTCAGATTCACTCAGACTCATATCGAGCCGTGAGTCTGAGTCTGAGTGAGTCCGGGTGAGTAATATTTTGGTGAGTTTGAGTCCGAGTGAGTACAATTAAATAAAATTTTCGTGAGTGTGAGTCTGAGTGAGCCCTAATCGCAAAATATATATCATGAGTGAGTCTGAGTGAGCTCCACAATTTTCTGACCTATGCTTGCGACACATTCGTGCCGTCACATTTTGACCCGAATGGATCAATACCTTTGAGGATGTCTCGCAGACCTATTTCCTACCTAGACTGCATCACTTGATACAAAATGCAGCGTGCCAGAACCAAAAAAACCAATTGCAACTGCAACCGCACGAATACCTTCCATACAAACGTGGAGCTTTGCACATGCCAGTGGGTTGCCAGACCATAGACGGCGCCGCCCGCTAGGCTATATGGCGGTGCCCACGAAAAAAGGTCTATACCCAAAGTCCACGGACGTTGGCGGATTTGAACATCGGGAGCTACATAGTTACCATGGCCACCATGGGATGCCGCCACGTGCCTGTGCGCATGCTTGCGATCATGCTGAAAGTTGTAAGCTGCCCATTCGAAGAAATAAATTGAAAGAAAGTGCTCAAGGTGAAGCGCACTGATGCACTGATTAAGCGCATCACTGATGCCGGGATGCATCTTGCCTTCTTTTCATCCCCATCCCTGCCTAGCTTGCGGCAAGCTCACTGGTATGAAAGGAGAGAGAAAGTGCTTAAAGCATGCAGCAAATCCCTGTAATTCCACTCGTACTTGACGAATTCTAAAAATTTTTGCGGCAGTCGATTCGTGAGGCAATAAGCTCTTTTAATGAAGCCATTAGACCATTACTTGGAAAAGTGTTGCAGGTCCCATTTAATGTGCTTCATAAACAAATATGAAGGACATTGACAAATCAACCTCAGTTATCTTTTGCCCTGCTTCTGTTTTTATGCATTTAATGTGCATTAAAGGCACAAGAACGATAAGGAAAATTAGAGATAAGGATAAGGTTGGTTTGTAAATAATGGCCTTAATTTTTCCCTGCAGTGAACTGAGGGAATTTTTCAGGACTGTATGGTACTCCGTTGGGCACTTAGATTGCCTAGATACAAAATCTATAGTTGATTGGGGGGTGGAGGGGAGTGCTCTTTAAAACTTTTATTTTTTAAATTCTTGATCGATTTTGATGAAGCTTGGTGAGGGTATGTATATTCGTGCACTGATCTCATATTATTTTATAGTACAATATGTAGTTTTTTAAAATATTAAACACTTCATGAGCCGTGTTGGGAGCAAGATTTTTCTCCTATACTGAGAGTTACAAAGTAAATCAGCATATCACAATAACTTGGAATGAGAACTGTTTGCAATAAAACAGGAATAGATGCGTTTGAAAAAAAATTTTTGTAAGTTGAACATTCGTGAATGAGTCAATGTTAAGCTGGTATATTGCTCACAAATGTTCAGCATATGATAACTTTTGTTTAAATGCAATCAAAACTGCGATACACACTTTGTCAGTGGTAATTATTACTTTAATTCCAGTATAACTCACATTAAGAATGAACTATAGTTTGGAAACCTCTTCAGCCGTGAGAAAAATTTGATTAAAAGTTTTTCATGCCATATTCTTTTTTTATGAGACTTGTATTAAAACTTTGTACAGGGATTAGCCCATACTATGTATCGCAGAGAAATGATCATGCAAAAAAGGTTCAAGAAATATGATGTCGCATGGATGCATTTGCGCATTTTTTTTCTTTTAAAATACGCGAGTGGAATCAGTTGAGTGCGTGTGTTATCGATCATCTTGTGAATGTCTTGTTCTTTTCCCTGTTAGATGTATGTTGAGGTTGAATGTGCAGGTGACAGCTGTGCCTGTCTGCTTCGCTATTTTCATTAGTTTTTCTGTCAAATTTTTTCAACCCCCGTTAATAGTGCCGTATGAGTGATATAGGATTGATGAATGAATCAATCAATCAATCAATCAATCAATCAATCAATCAATCAATCAATCAATCAATCAATCAATCAATCAATCAACTCTCTACAGCATGCTCTGGAACCATTTGTCACACAACTGTGGCCCTCTCAGCCTATTTGATTTGGAGCATGTCATGGTGTACAGTAAAAGTTGTTAATTTGGATTTCATGGAATTAGAAGAAATGTTTGTATGAGCCAAATGCTGAATTATCAAGAGTGTCAAGAAACAGTGAACAAAGTCTATTGCTTCAATTCCCTTTCATTTTCTGTACGAATAAGCAAATCCTGCTCTTATTTTACATAAGAGCAGGGCAATATCCGCAATTCTGGTAATCTCGCAACTTCCTTCACAAGGCCCTCATGGCCTAATTTAACCAAATTAATCATAGTTTGATGACATTAAAAATTTGCATATGCTTACCGGCACCAGAGAACAAGCCCAGATTATCATCAGACTTTTGGAATTAACTAGAGCCAAATTAACCAGTTCAATGTGGCAGCTGACTTTGAATTTCATATTTTTCAGAGCCTATCACGGTTGAACTGGAGCTACACAATCCTCTCCAAATAACTCTGCAGTTGACTGACATGTATCTTTTGTGGACTTTCACAGCGTCAGATGATAGTGGTGTTGTCAGCAATGACAGTGACCTAGGGCAAGTAAGTATTATGTAATTACAGGTTGCACATAGAGCTTTGTGAAAATTCAACCTTTCAACATGCAGCCCGCAATAATTTGTGCCCGGGCATATGCTTTGTGGCTTGTTACGTAAAACATAGTGTTTCTCCTTGAAGTGTACTTAAAGCCATGTGGGTTACTAACAGAACCATGACAGAAAAAGTAATCAGAAATGATGTAGCAGGCTTGAAATTTTAAAGTAGGATGATTTTGAATGTGATGCAGAATGTGATGTACAAATTGACTAAGCATTGACAACAAAATATTTGCCAGTATGTTTGAGGCCACCAAAAACAAAACTCGTTAGTCGCGTTTTCTTATCTCGTTGTAATTTTAAAAAAATTATGTAGCTTGGCCTGAGTTAGCCAGAGCCCACTGTATACTACTGTAGTAAACATTAATGTAATGAGTAGGATGTTTGTGCATACACGCAAGCACAAATGTATATGAACACTGGCTTTCACAAAGCTGACGTGATGAACTTCGCAAACCGAAGCGAGGAAGTGCATTTAGTAGTTGCTTTTTGCTTCTTTTTGAGATAGTGCAAGCTGCAACATTAGGCACATAGATCCGGGGATGCTTGTGGAGAGAATCACACAAAGCTAAATGCAGGGGATGCAAAGTGCAAACACGAGGTACAAATGCAGCAGCTGCGGTCATTGCACGGCATGTGCAGTGACACAGCCCTGGCAGATTTGGCTGTAGACTGCCTGAAAGCGACAATAGCAAACTAGCTTTTTGTAGCATAACATGCTTTCATATATGATGATAGTCATAATACCGAAAACTATGGTCTATCCCCACAGAGGACCTGCACCTCTGTATTTCTCAATGAAGGACTTTCCATCCATGGTTTAAAAATGCTGTGAACTCAGGTTTCTATATATATTTATTTTCAAGCCACTGCTACTGAGGCTACGAACTTCGATTCAGTGAAGTGAGTTTGGCAAATGCACTCTCTGGCAAGTGCATCTTGCTGTGAGTGTCATTAAGCGTTTCCATGTAACAGCATGTGAATGAAACTACTAGTGGCGAGGTGCTCTAGCTCCAAGTGCACTGAAGTTTGCCCTTGTGTGATATGTATTAACCCTTTGAGGGTCGATTTTTTGTGCAAGATGCATCCGAAAAATTTGTATTTTTATATTGCTGAATTAAATTCTTCAGACGAATCTATTTAGGAAAAAATTGTCTAAAATTTTTAAGGGTGACCGTAAAGTGATACAAAAGTCTTTTGTGTTGTTACATGCACATGGTTTTATTCAGGAGTAGCAGCAAGATAAATTCTAAAAAAAAAAAAAAAACTATATGACTGTTAAAAATTATGCGTTGCCATAAACGTCTGTTCAGTTCATAGACATACAAAAATAAGTGCACGAAGTGGCGTCAAGTAGAAACACGGAGGGAGAAAAGCCACTTTTTATCCAGTCAGCATCGTCTCACCGCACACGCTTTTGAGATGTCGCTCGCTCTTCAACATCTGAATCTTAATTCGTAAGTAATGCCTTGTATGACGGGCTGGCATTTACTGAATCAGATTCTGATTCGCCAGTCAAACGTCGATTCGGAGAGATTGCCGCTAGACTCACTTTTGCAGCCGAGAAACCGGCGCGCACTTTCATAGCACAAGCACACTGTGCAGTTGAGCGCACTGAAGAAAATTGGATAGTTGTGAGCGCGTCCAAAAGCAAAAACAAGTCCAGAACTTATAATAATCATTCGTCTTATCGCCAATGAAAGGTAAGCGGTTTTTGCGAGTCCCCAAAACAGGAAACGCTACCACAGCGGCATCGTTTGTGTCGGTCAGCGTCTGCACGAAAACAGGTGTAATCACGTACTGGTGAGCAATAAACGAGATAGCAACAAATCTGTCACCTTTTGAAAGATTCCAAACCAGAAAGTCATCAGTTTTGTGGGTGCAATAAGCGGGAACCGGCTGAAGGGCGATACCGAAACTAGCCAGCACACTGCTGTAGTAGAGCATAAAAAAAACGGAGTGGCATCAGTGCTAGAAAAAAATTCATCATTGCCTGCATGTTTTAGACATGCAGGCAATGATGAATATTTACGTCTCTGACCGTCTTGTGGCTGTTTGGGATGACGTACATGTACGTCTTTGACCCTCAAAGGGTTAAGTCACGAATGGTGCCTTTTTTTTACAATATGAACATAGCTTTCTGGGAATATTTTCTGTTGGACAGGCACAAAAGAAAAATCAATTGAAGGGTATTATAATTTGGTTTTTGAATTTGTGTGAAATGGGCTGACAATGGTGGAAGGCTCTTGGGAACAGCCGTGCATTGTTGTAGACCAGTGAGGAAGAAGAAAAAAAAGGAACATAAGCCAGTTGACATAGCTTGCTAAAAAGGCACAGTCCTGTAACTTTGGGTGTTCATCCTTTATTCATCCTTAGCTGGTGAGGCGTGACATAGGACTTCGTTGAATGCTCATTTTTTCTTTCCCCACTATCTTACTCATTATATTACCAGAAATCACAGGAGTGAGGAAAGCTGAGCTAGTTGGTATAGTTGGCATTGTAGAATAGGGCATAAAGACAAGGATGTATCATCTGTCTGTTTTGTGCAATTCTACAACGCTTGTAAAAATGCCAAATTAGGAACCTTCATGATGTTGCTAACTTGACTTTATCATAACGATTGCATTTTTTTGATCAAAATAACTGCAGGTGAAGTTTGTTGATGTGCATTACTGCTGGCCGGGTCCTTCTGAGGGGTTTTGTTATCAGACAGTTAAATTAATCATCGTTGAACTTAATTAGTGGAAGGTGAATTTTATTAACATGTGCCTTTTTTTTTTCCCTGGCCTTAGTGGAAGGTGCATTTTATTAACATGTGCCTTTTTTTTTCCCTAGCCGTAATGCAGAGCATTTCAACCTCAAAACTTGGTGGATCGCTTTCCTAGTGAAAGGGGTGCATGAATGCCTTCACCATTTGGAAAGCTCTGCAGGGAATCATTTGTTGTATTGTGTATAGCAAAATAATTCAGGGTCTCTTGTCTTGTTTTTCACCATTGCTAGAAAAGTTTGTGCTGCTGCACTAATCCGTCATGTTGGAAAACTGGAAATCTGAAGATCTGGATAGCAATTGTGAAAGGTGCACATTTCATTGATTGTCTAAATGAATAAGCTGCTTGGGCCATGTGCATATAAAAGTACTAGTCACTTTCAGTTGGAACTAATGCTGTGTGGAAGGTCAAACTGGAACACTGTGATTAAGGCTGAAATGGGCATACATTGGCACAAAAGCGAGAGATCACTTTCCAAGATATCTCTTGCGATGCTCTGTGATTGGCTAAGCCTAGTGGTACATTGCGCTGCCAGCATGTCACACAAAAGTGGGATTATGCCTAAAAGTGGTTGATTGGGATTGTGCACTCAGGTGCGTACAGGATATCAGTGTTAATTCTTTAATGTGAGAATCGAAGGGACACAGCAGACACAGCTTTTACTCAACGGTATGCTTATTAACTACAGTTGCACAATTATGAACCGAAACTGAGAAATATACCCGACTAGCAGTTTGAACCTGTTGTTTTGATTCTTTTAGGATTGTGATGTTGACGGAATCATTGAAACTGACATCCTGAGTGAGGTACTCCTAGAACCTGAGCAGACACAGAAGGTAAGTGGCCTGTCAGTGTTGATGCTGGGCTATAATGATTCATCCATGCGCTTGACCACACGTTGTGTGTACTTGATGGGGCAGTTAAATGTATTGTACAAGCTAAAAGAGAAGCCAGCTTACTTGGAGCTGATGAAAATTTTAGCCAGCCTTTGATATATGTGTAGAAAGATGGCTAGCAGCCATACATTATCATATCTATTCGCATACAAGGTGTTCATGATTATATGACGAAGGTGAACTTGAAGTATACCCTAAATATGCATGCACCCTGAGGTAACCCAAATGCACTCAGCAGGTTTCATTCAATCCTAACCCGTCCTGATTAAATAGTGCCTTGTAAAATAAAAAAATAAAATGTAAATGTGCCCTGGTTGGTGTTAAAGATACCGTAAAAGGCCGAGCAAGCGCCCCCCACCCTAGCAAGCGCCCCCCCTTTCTTTTTCGGGAGATCTGAAATAAGTGCCAAATAAGCACCACTGACCGGTCCGGGACCGAGCAAGTGTCCCCCACCCAAGTCTGGTCGGATTATCCTTCACCGTAGGGGGGATGCTTGCTCGGCATTTTACGGTAGTGTGAAATTGGTGTACTGTCTACCATATTCTGAATTATTTGACAACTACTTTTAAACAAAAAAAAAAAGTATGTCTTAGACTAAAAGGATTCTAAACTACCCCTTGCGCTTAATAAGAAAACACGTTCTGCAGAGAGAAGATGGAGCTATGAACGTCTGAGCCAAATTTTGCAGCTGTGCGAATGCATGGAGTTTACAGGCAAAGCGCCAAGTTTGAACACCCTCTTTTCAAACAGAGCTGTTGGCCGGCTACTGGTAGCTGCTTGTTGACGTCATTTAGAAGATTCCTTGAAAGCGCCCGCATTGGCCGATAGATCACATGCTCTGGCACAGCCAGAGCATGTGATCAAAAAGCATGAGTGATGACCACATTTGGGGCACAACTGTGAGCAGTCAGTGTCTCTCCTATTAAAGGACCGAGAAGTGGGATATGAACAGGTATGCAGAAGTCTGAGTGTGCTGGTCTGAGGTTTGTTCAGTTTGGGGACTATGCGCTGAGGGGGGGGAGGGGGAATTTCCTTCTACCTATACTCCTGTTTCGCATATCAAGTGCAACGCCGTGGAAGCTATGCAGGATGTTCGGCGAGCAAAATGTAAAACTCTGCGCGTCTTGTGGTCGGCTTTTGTCATAAACGCTCGCACCAGCCGAGCACGAGCCTCCACATACGGCATTGCGATGGGCTGCGAATGAAATATCGAAAACGAAAAACAACAAAATGCTAAGCGATCCAGCCATATAATAACAGCTGTTCAACGGGGTTTGCTTATTTCTATGACACTAAACGCTTTCATTTATTACTCAGACTAAAAAAGAAAAGAAAAATCTATTCTGGGTGGTATAAACATTGAACTACTTCTTTATGCGAACGCATATACTGCAAGAAGTCTTGCTAGTCTTCGCAGCATTGCGCCTGATGTTTGAAACAGAGTATAGTTGGTAGCGAGAAACAATTTCATGGAAATTACATAATGGATATTTGTAGTTGTTAACCTCGTTTTGAGCCTGGCTATCCGTGATAGTGCGGTACATGAAATCGAGCGCTATCCAGTGGGCCTGCTCGTTCAGATTACATCCAAGCAGGTTAACTGAGCCGTCTAGATGGGCTGGGAACCACGAGATGTAGTACCCCCCCCCCCCTTCGCTGCTCTCCCGAGTTCTTTGAAGTGCTTTCTTCACAATACTGTTAATCTGTTCAGACACGAGGACGGCCAAGAAGGATCTAACTGCCGTGTGCAAGCCCAAGACGATAGGAGGAGCACTTGTGCTGTGAAAAGCCAGAGCGATTGCCGCTTCCTTTGCCACATGGGCAAACTTATTATAAACAGAGTTAGCCAGGTATCAACACTCAAAATTAAAGAGTGTAAAAGGCATCAACACTCAAAATTGCTTGCCAAATGCTGGCTTAGATCATGGCCTGATATAAGGCTACATAAATGAGTTGTTTTTATATTGGGAAGAAGAATTTGATTGATAGCCCTTAGCCATCTTATTCTATGTATTATTGTCTAGTGGCTTTATTGTATTCCCTTTTATTACATTGCTGGCAAGTGCAATCACTTGCCAATTGACTGCAGGGGAGGGCCAACTGAGTCACAAGCAAAGAGTCATTGACAACACTGTACTTTGTCGGCCTCATCTTCGCTTGATTGCATGGACACCAATAGATTACATTTAGCCCCTCTAGTGAGCTCTTAGAGCACTTCAATCAATTATATGCTATCCAATGCCTTAATTGCGCTGGTGTCTTTCATACACGACCACTCTGGTGCCTTCAGTATGGGACCATAGGGACTGCATGGTACAAATTTTGGGATTTGTCCTTGCTGTTCTGTTCACTGTGTTCTCTCAGGCATCCCAGTTATGGCAGACCTATCAGAAGGTGCATCACGATTAGAAGAAGTCATGTGCATCTTCTGTTAAATGTTCAGCGTCTGAAGTTCTTGTAGGCGGTGGTCTTTTGGAAACCAGTGTTTCTGAAAGATTTCTCCTGCAAAAAAAATTAATGATGGGATGCTGCTTGAATTGTGCTTACAACAGGATGTCTTGTTGCTATGTGACCCATGTGGCATCTGTGCCACCTGCCATCATCTGTCACCATTATAAATACCTCTTGCCACAATATTCAGCTGCACATTACTACTAGTACATGCATGCAGGTGCCAGTATACATTATTCTGTATGCACAAGTTCTTAAACTTAACAGATTGGATCACTCACTAAGGAATTCATTTGAAATTGTTGCATTCTCCTTGATAAAATTAAAAAGCCATCCCGATGACTGGTGTGGCTCGGTGATAGATGTGGCTATAGTTACTCATGAGTGAGCATATGTGGGATATGCTCCCTTACTTTTGTATTGTGTTAGTCATTATTTGCAATTCTTGCGCAGCCACCTAGTATCCTCACTGGCGTGCATGCTTCTGTTGTGCAGGTTCAACTTCGTGTGTGCCCACAGCAATGTGGTCAGCTACAGATAGGAGGTCTGGCATACTGCCTTGGGCTGTCGGCAGCACAGAGGGAGGCTGCTGCACCTTTGGGGCCACTTCCAAGCCCTGTCAAGGGCTACCAGCCGCTTACAGTGCCTGCCAAAGCGTGTCCTGTTCTTCCCCTGAAGGGCACCCGTCCCGACTTGCGTCTACAACCCACTGTAGTTGGACCTATGCCTCGACTCACGGTCAGTTATATTTTCCATGGTTTTAAATTAATTATAAATTGGCAATTCGCATTTTGTGTCGCTTGATCTGATGCTGACTTATGCAAGAATACTATGGTGTTATAGTGACCGCTAGTTTTTGGAACTGTATGAAAATTGCCCAAGGTCATGTCACTCATCCACATATAGTGGACCGGCTTGTTACACCGTACACATTACTGTACAAATAGATATCTTTTTATCTAAGAAAAGTCTTTGCAGAAGCCTGAGATCATATTTCAGAAGTGACAAAGAGTTGAAGGTCTGTAAGATACTGATGGAAGGCTGTTTGGTGCTGACATAAAAAACCATGACTAAAGTCAAGGACATTTCTTTTGAACCTTACTATCATGTATGATTTGTTTTTTTTAAGTTTAGAGTTCACTATAATGGCACGTTCAATGGGAGAGGTAAAAGACTATTTGAAAAAATATAAACAAATTAGTAAGTCAAGTTTGCCTTTCAGTGTAAACCAGGGCATTTGCAATTTTGAGATTGTTTAGGGCAAACTTGTATGTGGGCTGTTACATTATTTGCTTCATGAATGAGATATAAGCAATCACCTTTGACATATTTTTAGTTGATGACAGTGAGAAAAATTGGTTTATTCAAGAAGCAATTATATTAGGACAAATCGCAGTTGATATTCTATATATAGAGTGAATAAGTTGGGAACAGTGAATTTTGTTTGGGTCTCATAAGACTTTTTTTTTTACATTTGATGAGGTTGGTCCTGCCATAAATTTAATTGGAGATATTTTGAAAGTATGTTCCTTTACCCTTGCCTAGTGAGTGAAGAATTAGTGGGGAGAGGACATGAAATGTTAGGCCACAGGCATACTTATGTACTCTCTTTTAAGCTCCAGGCAATTGTGAGCCAGCAGTGATGATGGTTGTGCAGGTATTTTTAAAAATATTAATCATAAAGCGATGTTAATAATATTCAAATTCACAAACTTTGTTCAGCATTTTGTTTTGTATGAGCAGCAAAAAAATGCTAGGATAGGTGCAAAAGAACTGTTGTGCTATGAGCATGATAAGGCTCTTATTCAATTTTCTTGTCTTGGAAAACAGCATAGTAGTCGCATGCATTTCTTTGTACATGTAACTCATACGGCATTTGATGGAAATCTATGTGTATCAAAATTTTCCAAAGACTTACAAATACTCAATACATTAAACCTAACTAAAGGCTGAGACAGACAATCATTGATAAATGCATTCCCCAAGTGGTGGCAGTATTTCTTTTTTTTTTTTTTTAATTTCCTTGAAAGTCCCATGTGGGAGTTTACCTGGGGGGTGGGCAACATTAAAATGACGGTATTGATGGAGGTGTTGATCACAATGTAGATGAGTCTGCTTCCTGAATGGCAGTTTTGAAGTTCAGGAAATTGAGGATGACTGCTACTTCATTTGCAAGGCCATTCCAGCCTCGCGCAGTGCACAGGGAGAAAGTCTGCAAAAAGCTTGGTGGTGTGCACTCGCGGTGGAATAGCTACGTTTGGATGATCTGTACAATGGCCTCAGTGGACTGGGCGATTGTGCTGGTTGACACGTAGTGTTGATTAAAAGAATCTGTAAAAAAAGACAGAGACATAAGTAGGAAGAGCAAGAGTAGGAAGTCTTAGCTGGGTTTTTACGGCAGAGAACCTAGAGTACTGGGAATAATCTGAAACAATAAATCTAGATGTGCGGCTCTGGACTGGCTTCGGTACCTTAACCCTTTGTGGGTTCATCTATATTTTTCACATAGCAAAATATATGCCTGTGGAATATCCAAATAACGTACTTAGAAATAGTACGAAGCAATTTCCACCAAAGTATGACCACTAGTTTACGGGAAAAAAGTGGGACGCATGTGTCCCATTGACCCATGACAGGTCTTTGAAAAAGTGGGACAACACCTGTCCCACTGCCTCATGAGTTCACCAAGCGGCACTCCTTTCACCAAATTTCTCGCATGAGAAGGTTTGAAGTAAGTGGTACAGAGGGGCACTTCATAAACTGTGCAAAAAAAAAAAAAATGGCTGCAGATCCACGAAGTGAATGCTGATGATGGGGCGAAGCAGTGTGCATCGGATTGTGAATCGGGGCCTTCTATTTTGTTCTGGTTAACAGCCTTTTATTTTGTTCTTGTTAACCTTTTGTTCTGTCATATGCTTTGATTGATGGGTGGTTAAATTTTGGTGTTTTTACGGTGTTGTGGCCTTTTATTTTGTTTTGTTTTTTTTAAACCATATGCGCGCTATGTACGCTGTGTAGACGGTATTGCACACAGATGTTTCGCACCTGCTCTTCGACTAGGGACGACGGCGAGCCTCGACGACAACGGTCATTCGTGAGGGCCTAAGGAGCTTCGCCCCTAAAAAAAACTCTGGCGCAACTCATTTCCGGCTGTGGTACACAATGGGCGCCTGCGCCTGTTGTGATGTGCCAGCGGCTATATTTGACCTCTTCATACACCAACCATTTTAGCTCCTGTCTGTTTCTTCTGTCGGTGTAAATAAGGACAAGCATCTCAGTTGTGCCTGAATTTCCGCTCATCAATAAAATTGCGGCGGTGAATCAAAGGAAAGCCACACCAATGTGGTGTCACCGAATGCACTGAATTCTAATCAGGATGTCTTGAGGGGCTAGTTAGGTTCATTCTATGCAGGAAAACAATTGCACTAAACTTGAAAAGGACACCGCAAAGAAGACACACGAACAGATCGAGCGCTCGATCTGTTCCTGTGTCTTCTTTGTGGTGGCCTTTTCAAGTTTAGCGCAATTATTTTCCGGCATAGCACTGAATTCTACAAATGCATTTATGAACTCCATTCATGTCTGAGGTGTTAGCTTTTCTCTTAGATCATCTGTATTCGTGTTCTCTTTTGCTTCTTGACTGTCTATAGCAGGGGTCTCAAACACGCGGCCCGCGAACCTCTTGCGTGCGGCCCGCGGCCCGCACATCGCTATGTTCGTCCCATATTTTTTTTTTATTTCCATAATAAGTACGTTCGTGAGCTACACAGGCATGACTGGTCTAAAGCATTGTTTTCGTGAGGCACCCCATGTGGTCACCATGTGTTGAAGCGTAACCGTGCAACAAAAACACTATTTCAGAATCGGCATCCAGATTTTACTCATTTTGCAGATCGGTATTGACATGTTGTTGGATGGAATCCTGACTCCAAAGCTTCTTCAGCAATGACCCGTATATGAGATATGGGAAATGTTTTCTTTTTAATGGTAGTGTTTGCTGACAATATGTACCAACTAACCCCCCCCCCCCCCCGCGTTCTTACATTCTTCCCTGACCCGGCCCGTGCGGGACTAAATTCTGCGACTGCGGCCCGTTGTCTGAGATGAGTTTCAGACCCCTGGTCTATAGCATCAATCCCATTGTTCTTTTCTTTTGCTTTTCAATTTCAGGAACGTCTTAGCCATAGCTTTTGGTCTCACTGCCACTGGTACCGTAGTCATAAAAAAGGACAAAAAGGAATTTCGGGGCCCTCTCCATCAGAAAGCATGTCTTTCGACGTAATAGTGCCCATGAAACTTGAAAAACATTTATGGGGCCCTGTTTTGTAGTTAGGCTTAGCAAAAAAAACCTACATCATTTTTCATTCTAGTATGCTTCGACAGGCTTGGAATGTAAAAACAGCGCAAAATATAGACAAGGACTGAAGAAGAGACGACACAGCGCTGAGAACGCGCAAAATATAGACAAGGACTGAAGAAGAGACTACACGGCGCTGAACTCGCAAGTTCAGCGCTGTGTCGTCTCTTCTTCAGTCCTTGTCTATATTTTGCACTGTTTTTACATTCCAAGCATCAGGCCCGTAGCCAGAAATTTTTTTTCGGGGGGGGGCCCACCTGTTGAAAACCTTGAAAACCACCTATTTTCTTTATTTATTCTCGGTAAAACACCCCCCTCCATCCGATTTTCGGGGGGCCCGGGCCCCTGGCTGCGGGCCTGCCAAGCATGAACCACCAACTAGCCCAACTTTCGCTTCTAGCGCTTCGACAGGATTATTGGCCGATATACTGCTCCAATTTCGAAACAAAGTCCATAGATTCATGCTAGAACTACTTCTCTTGAATTCAGAAACGGAGAAAAATACCATAAATCAAGAACTTTAGCTATCTTGCAAGCAATGGAGCAGCAATTTAAAAAAAAATTCTACAGAGCAAAACGAATTTAAACTCAACGCATCACCGACACCACATATCGTAAACGTGTCAAATATCTTTTCTTGTTTTCTTAAATGTTTCTTACCCACGGCAGTAGAAAATTGGACAGATTCGTCCCATAGCTTAGTTTGGCAAGGATCAAAGGCAGTAGATGCAGTCATCTTCAGGTCTGACGATCGTTTTACAAGCAAGCAACGAAAGATGGTGCCATGAAAAGGCTGTGGTGTACGTAATCAAGGGCATGGTTAGCATAATTTATCATGTGATTTATATGGTTGCTCCACAATAGGTCATTTGAGAGATGGATGCCTAGGTATTTGATTGAACTTGCAGCAGCTATAGGAGAATCTTTAGCCTTATTAGTATTCACTATTTATAATTCCGGTGATGATGGAAAGAGATCAGTAATTCATTACAAGAAAAAGTATTCAAGTAAAAGTAAATCATTACAGAAATGACGTACAGAAAATAATAAAACATGACTATATGTTGTGTCTGAGTTTGTTTACAAGATAGGTTGGTTGTACTAAAGCAGCACTCCAAAAAACGTGTACTACATGCAAGGGCTGTGCCTGTGTTTGGTAGCTCATTTGCCATGGATGAGATGTTTGTTCAGCGAGTGCAAAAATTGCTTCTTGTACTCCTGTAGTGCAGTTGGTTCAATTTTGGACAGGTTTGACATCAGAGTGAGCCATTAATTTCAGCTGCCTGCAAATATGCTGAACGTTGTGGTCAAAGATTAGGCTTAGGAAGCTCCTTTCACACTTCTTTTTTTATGTGCAGACTGTTTGTTTACGTGCTGAGATGCTTCACTTCAATTTTGCTATTCTCATTCATATTTTGCATTTGCATAGATTGCTAAAAGACAGAAACAAGGTGACAGTATGTGTTGTAGGAGTATTATTGCACAAGCATGTTGCACAAGGGCGCACTACCTGCTCAGAAGCCCTACACATAAAAGGTGGCAATGATGGTTGATGACATCGCAGTAAAAACCTGGAAAGCTTGGTTGTAGAGCCTTTCAAGTGCATCTTTGCATTACAATGCTTTGAGTCGTTTCATAAGCAGGCACAATCACCTTGGGAACTAAAAAGATGAAGCCCAAATTGGGCAGAGGGCCAACATGTGTCCCACCTTCACTCATGGCCTCAAGTGATCAGTGAGACAAGTGTTGTCCCACACGTTTTTCAGAAAATATTTTTGTATAAGAAATAATAATTTTAGTGGTCCCTACATGTGGCACAAATTCATTTGGGAGGCGATACAGCAGAAACCATAGGTAGATTTTTCGCACCTGACAAGGGGTTAATAAAATACAAAATGGCTGTTTAACTACGTAAACCAGAATGTTGTTGCATGATCTAGAACCCCTGGTGGCAGCATGCTTGCGGAATGTCTGTTTGCACAGGTAGGTTACCATCACACTAGCCATGGCCTTTGCCTGCTGGAGTTTTCAATGCAGAAATAGAAATACAAGTGACTTATGGAGGGAGGTTTGGTAACTGTAGTGGCCGAGGTTCATTGGAGTCAGCTAAATTTGTTTGTTTAAATTTTAAAGAATCCGAGTAGTACTTGCTTAGAAATGTGTCAGTCATGCCAGTGTTTGTAAAGCCCTATAGAGTGAAATTGTTCTGCTCCTACTATAATGTTGACTTCAGTACTGGACTTTAAACTTGCTTCTCATATGTTGGTCATAGGTGACCTTTTCAGAGCTGCCTGGACAACTACTCTGCGGAGAGGTGCGGAAGGCTACAGTGGAGCTACGTAATGCGGATGGCTGTCCGGCATTGCATTCCTTGCGGCTTGCATGTGCACAGCCGCAGTTATTTTGCCTATGTCCTGTGTCTGATGATGAAGACGAGGCATACCACGAGGAGCCGCTCCGACCAAGCCCACCTGTGCTGGCTCAGGCACCTCCACTGGCCTGGGTGCAAGCACCTGCTGTGGGTGCCCGCATGGAGGGTGGTCAAGGGGTGGCACTGCCCTTCTGGCTGCGTGGTGCTGAGAAGCCGGGTCGCCATGTGCTGCATCTTTTGTTCTACTACCAAGGCCCTCAGGGGCAGCTTTCGTGAGTCAGTTTGTCCAAAATAGCCTTTGGTCCTCCCATTGTCAAGAAGATTATAACAGCCTAAAAGGAATCATGGAGCAATGAACAAAAGTAGATGTGCAGCAGTTTTCCACAATTTTTTTTTTAGGCTTGATGATTGCACTTCATGTCGTAGATCAAGGTAAATCACTTATTTTTGTAAAAACAAGCAGCTGTGGCTATGGGGCAGAAGTAGTATCTGTTTTGTCAAGGCAGTTATATCAATCTGGCCCTTCACTCATGTCACCGACCATCTAAAATATTGGTGAATAACTTGCTTAGCCATATTAACTCGCATTTAAATTGCTGGGAGTCTTTTTTTTCTTTTTGCCAAAGTATCTGCAGCATATCAGTATATAACTGGCTACCACAAGTGTTAACGAGTCTTACAGCTAGTTGTTAAATTGCGCAGACAATACTGAATGCTGGGAAACCCCAATTCTGTTGTGTGCTGCTATGCCCAATTTTGGGTATGTTTCTCTCCAACTCACTTTCAGTTCATGAGCCCTAACTTACTTCCTTCTTTAAACTCCAGATATATATGCTGTGCTTGCACATTTGCAATGCTCAAACGGGGTGGCCCTTTAGGAAGTAAGCACAGTAGTAGTTTGCTTTCCACAAGGGTACGTCACTCCATTCCATGTTGCTCAGTGCCCCGCCAATTAATTTTTTTTGGGTCAACTACCCATTGGCCGCCCACCGATCTTAGCTCATTACCAAATGAGGACAAAGGGTGCCACTAGGCCTAATCAGCGTCACTTCAAAGCCACAGCATATGACAGAAACAACCACTGATGATTGCAAAATGCATTGTTTTGAGAGTAGTTAATTTCTGATGGGTGAATTTGTCTCATTGCATCTGTTTGTGCAAAAAAGAATAAGCGCTGCTGTTTGTGGCATCCAAACTTCAAAACATAGGCCACTGTCGAGCTGTCTTGCATACAGTCCAGCGTCAGCCAGACGCGGAATCCGAGTTGAACTTGCCTCATTCTGCAGCTATTTTTCGTGCTGTAAAGGTGACAGCGCTCATATCTTCTTGCAATATATAAAATTTATTCAAGACGTCAGTTCATTCTACCAACCACTGTATTGCATCAGCAGTATCCCATTTTTGTGTTACCACTGGTGGGCTGTGTGGCTGGCATGGCAGGGAGCTGGCCACCTGTTAATTTTGCAGTTGTGCAGATGTATGTAATGCTCCAGTGCAACAAAGTTGCCATTTGTTTGCAACCAGCATCCCGAAAATGGTGGATGGCCAGGCACTTTGCCTTGTGGTTTGTGGGTTATTACCATATCCAGCCGTTAATTTATATAATTTAATATTTTGACATATTGAATATTTTTATTATCATGTTTGCGTTAGACAGCAGCATATGTAAAGTTTTACCAATTCACAACATACCTTGACCCTAATTTTGAATTGAACATACTTTGGGAACAACGGGCCTTTCTTGTCGAGTTTTATGCTGGCTGTTTCTACAGAGACTTTTAGTAAGGCTTAAAAATAGTGATTTTGAAATAAAAGGGAATTTCTGCTGGAGACACACCGTCAGTGGTAATGGCAATTAGTCCTTAATTAACAGAAATGTGAAGTGACATTTATGCTGATAAGTTTAGCAAGCTCATCGTAATTAGAAAATTGAAGTGAGCTCTTTGTAAAAGCTGTGTCAGCTTTTGGATCTTGGATCTTGAAAAAATCTATTATCATCAGAGCTGTGGTGCAACATGAGACCAAAACTGGTCGCTAAAGTGTGGACATATATGTGGCCGTTGAGGTGATCTTGCTGTCTATGTCACCAATTGGTGAGCAGCCAGTACTCAGTGGCCCTGTATGCTTATTGGGAAGTTCGTATTGTATGCGTATTGTGAACAGGCAGCGCTGGCTGCCTGTTGCTTGATGACATAGGGACGTCACCTCAACAGTCGCAGTTCAGGGTGCGTACAGGTCCTTGAAATCCTTGAAAACCCTTGAATTTGAAGAATGCATTTTCAAGGTCCTTGAAAGTCCTGGAATTTTTTCCCATCCTTGAAAATCCTTGAATTTCCTGAGCAGTACACACTCATATCGACATTGTGACATCCTTAATGTGGTAGATGGGCGTGTCGACCTGACAAACTCCCTATTTCAGAAGCAGTAATGCGGTGCGAGCGCACATGGTTCTATATTGCACAATTGCACCGAAAAAAAAAAAAAGCTTGTTTCGTGGCAAGGGCAAAGCAGTCAATGCGATAGCAAGAAATAAGAATAGTATCACACAAAGAATGGTAAGCAACTCGATACTTGCAGCGTGCCGCTCATTCATAAAGGACGCACGAAAAGAACACATGCAAGACAAGCATGAACGAACAACTGTCACAGCTCGACTCTTGCAGCGTGCTGCTTAAGCACAAAGAAGGACGCTCGAAAAGAACGCACAGGTATGCATAGGACAAGTGTGAACTAAGTTTCTCAGTTGTTGTTACTTCTATGTGTTTTGGCAGTGTTTTCACAGCGCTCTGCAAGTGTCGACTGTGCACAACCCAACGCTCTTATATATATAATATATATTTAAAAAAAAAAATTTTTTTTTAAATCCTTGAAAACTGCGGCGCGTGGAGCATAGCCTCCAAGATTGTGTGGCAGCAGGTTTTTCTCCAGCCGTTCCAATCGGACGGAGACAGCGTAATTTCAGAGGTGGGCGTGGCTGACTCCTCCTCCGCGCCGTGCCGCTCGCCACCGAGGCATAACTGAGTGCTATACATGTGCCAGGGAAGCCGCCACGCTTTTGGTGCGGCCTCGAATGAGGCGAGGAAAAAATAGTTTCGTGTTAATATATAACCTTCCACTGACGTGGAAATGACAGCATATTGTGTACAGCAGTAATGATCGTGTTAGAAACAGCACAAAAACATAGATCTGCATTTAACACGGCGTGCGCACAGTGGTGACATCGAAATGTCCTCCAGTTGCGCAGAACGCTAGCACCGCATCTACGCAAGGTAACCGCTCAAATGCTCAGTATAAGCAGCTTGAGCGCGTTACAAAGAAATAAGGTTCAGCGCACCTTGAAGAGGGGCACTAAGTGAACCGACCAAACTTGTCACTCGGCATCAGTCATGCTTTCTTCTTGCGATGTCGCCGCCACCACCTTGTCTGGCTCGGCCAGACAGACCTGCGGTGAAGGTGAAATCTGTGCTCGCATAGCTTTCCAGCCTCTCTAGCACAATGCTTTGTGCTCTCCTGATGGCTTCCAACATTTCCCTTCCAAACTACATTTTAAAAAAATGCTCAAGCGCGTGCTGCGAGATTTTTGCGTGTGCGGCGAGTGCGCGGAGCTTCGGAATGGCAACCCCTCCGCTAGCGCTATTCGCAGATGACATCAAGTGCATACCTCCTATACATTTATTTATCTTTATATAAGTGAAATAACATTACGCTAAATGTTTTGAATACATTTGGTGAACATCACCAAGCTTATACTGCAGAGAAATCTCAACCGTTTTTGTAAGAGTTGATTGTCTTTTGTGAGCTTCTTTTTTTTTCACTGTTTAGGCCTTGCAAAATGATCCAGTTAACATCGTTGTGGTATACATTTATTTATCTTTATGTAAGTGAAATAACACTGCACTGGACGTTTTGAATATATTTCATGAACTTCAAGCCTATACTGGAGAAATCTCAACCGCTTTTGTACGCATTCATTGTGTGTTGTGATCTTGAGAAATTATCAAGACTAGATGATTTGTTATAATTGTGATATCCATTTATTTATTGCAAGTGCAATAAAATTAGTCATTTTTAAAAATTTTAGAGTAAAAAATTCCAACTTTGCATGCCATTTTGAGTCCTTGAAAAACCTGCGACAGGTCCTGGACCACGAGACTTGCTAGCTTAAATAAAAGAGCCGTTAATGGATCTTGGCTAATTAGTAACTAATTACCATGTATCCTCCATTGATTGCATGTCTCCAGCAGAACTGCCCTTTTGTTTCAAAATAGCTATTTTTTAGCCGTAAGTGGTAGCAAGTCTTTGTAAAAACACCTGGTAGGCTGGTGCAACATGCATAGACTGCACTTGACTTTCTGTATTGTGTCGGGTATCAGCAGCAGAACTAGTCATGACAGTTAATAAACTAGAATTACTGTAGCATTTATGTCTGTTGCTTCACTTTATTACGCAGGCACCGTGTTCTCTGGCACCAGATCAGCTTTACCACTCTGCCATCATTAACACTGCAGGCATCTGTTCGTCAGAGTGTTTCTCTTGGTGTGGCAGGCTCCCCCGATGGAGCACTCATCTCTCTGCAAGTGTCCAATGCTTGCGAGGTAAGCTGAGGCTAGTAAGCAGTGGACCAGTGTTACTAACTGCTGAGTCTTGTGTATGTGTGTTGCAGACAGATGGCCTCAGTGGTATTGACTTGAGCCTGCTGCAAGTGACATGTGTAAGCCGTGTATGGAGCTTGGTTCCCCTTATATCGAACCCCAAATTAGGTAAGTTTATCCGAACAATTTTCCCTTTTGTGAATAATGTTTACTGGTTTTAGGTATGCAGAAGTGCACATTTCTTGGGCTGCAATAGGTATTTGTACTTTCTAATCATGGCAGTCACGCTTGTCAGGCTTAATAACTACATGCCCTTACCCTGAAAGGTATTTTATTCCATTAAATTTTGCATACTGTAAGGTGACACAACTGTCTGTTGAAAGAAACTTGCAATTTAAGGAGCACATTCATCACTGAAAACTGCTGCATGCTTCTTATCATGATGTGCCATTTTGTCTTGTCTCACCAAAGCTTCGCTTACACCGATTCCCACAGTGAGTGGTATCTGCTGAAGTTTTATTTGTTTTCCAATGCAAGTCGACAGCCTGATGCATGTGGTAGATCAATAGGGCGTCCAAAGTATGTCTCTGCTCTGTAAATTGTCTAGCTTGTGCAGGAGTATCAGTGAAAGCAACTGCGGAAAACTAATGTGTTTTACATAGCACACAAAACAGCTTGTGCCTTGTACCATGTGGCTGTGACTGTGAAGAACATAGCAGCCAAACCAGTAAAGTTTTAATTATTTATTGGGTGATCGTATTTGTCCTTTCTATTTCTCTATTATGTCCTGTTTGTGGCGCTGTTTCCCTTTGCAAGTATGAAACAACCAGCCCAAATACGCATGCTTCTGCTGTGTCCAGCAGCTGAAAACACTTACAGTACAAAGATAGTGACAAACATGGTCATCAGACATTGAGAATCCTGCCCCTTTGGGTGAAACGCTTTGGGTTTTATACAGTTGTCATCGTACTCCAGCGTTAAGGCTGGTGCTTGTGTAAGTTCTAGAATGTACAGGGGGGTGGGGTCAAAAGTTCTCGGGCTACTATCCCATCTATTCTTATGGTAGTGTGGCCTGGGAACTTTTGACCCCCCCTGTACGTGGCTTTTTGCTTTGTGCAGGCAATACATTAGAATAGGTGACAGCAATTTGAGAATATTCCTATAGTACGTTAAGGTGCGGCTTGTGCCGATTGATAACTCTTGTAACAGTTTTAGTTGGGGAAATCCAATCATGTTTGAAACTAAAAAGTGTACTAAATCAAACGACCTAGTAAGTCAGAAAAGAATATGAGAGAGTGGATGCTATTTCATTGAGGTAGAGCACTCTCTGTAAAATGAACTATCTGTTTACTGCTCTTAGTGACCACTGGTGGCTCGCAAATTTTTATTGCAAGCCCAGTGCTCAAGTATTCAGTAGACAATATTTTGCTGCAGGATGGATGGATACCTAATAGCGTACAGAAAGAAGGTTCCTGGTTGCATGATTGCTGAAGAAGTGTGAATATTTGAAATTTTGAATACAAATCAAATCTCCCTTGCCCATTGATTCCTATTTGATTCGAAAATGCACTTTTTGAAGTCATTGATTATTAATTTCATCGAAACATATGATGTATAGAACTGTTATTTGGTGTCTTGAGGCAGATAGAAGAGAGGATATGGGAAATGTTCCAAATTATTCTTCTGCATTGTAGCTATGGTTGTTGTGCAGAGGAAGCTGTAGCTAAACTAACCCACAGGGCACATAAATTCCACTTAGTAATTTTCAGGCATTGAATTAGGATTACTTGCTTTTAGGTAGTACATAGCCGATAGTATATGAATACTTTCTGGTTATTATATGACCAGTATCGCCATGTTTTTGTTCCTTGGAAACAATGTGTGGTGCTGTATTATAACACTTTTCTGCTTCACCGATCACAACGCTGTACATGGGTCTGGTAACACATTTTGGTAATGTCTATTCCCCCAGATAATTCAAAGAAACTGTTTGCCATCTGCAAGTTCATCAGTTATTTAGATGTGTAGTTTTCAATGGTATTACACTTGCATGTGTCCGTATATACTAGCCTGATTTCTTATTGGATCAAACGGACTCCAAGCTGGTTTTCTGTTTGATGTTGCTTCAGAAAGTGAAAATATTTAATACAGTAAAACCTCGTTAATTTGGATCTCAAGGGAGTGAAAAAAAATGTCCGAATTATCCGAATGTCGAATTAACGAATGCATAACAAAAACGCACATTTTCAATTCCTTTATCGCATACTTTTATTTTGAGAAGTAGTCCGTGATGCTTGTTTGTTTTTTTGTGGACAGCTGGGCGGCAAGGACTAGTTTGCGGGCATGCGACAAACCCTCTAGCGCAAGAGTATTGCCTGGGACATCGTAACAAAACTCCTCTAGAACGACGAGAGCGTCCGCGGCGAGAACGACGAGAGCGTCCGTGACAGTTTTATCTGGCAGCGCTTTAAAAAAGAGTGCCGTTTCGTCGGCTTTGAAAACGTCATTTGGGTCGTAGGCTGCCACGTGGTCCTTAAGCTGCACGTTTTGCCAGTCTTTCACAACTTCTTCGTCCACCTCACCCCTCTCCCCGCACACGGTCTTGAACACGAGGCCATGCCGTTCTTTCAAACGCGCAAGCCAACCCTCCGATGCCTTGAAGGAGTCTATGTTCATTCGTAGAGCGTACCTCGCTGCTTGCGCGCATATAAGTTAAGTGGTCCACTCAACGGCAGCTTCGACTCGCGTGCAGTAACAATCCACCGCAACAGCGCTTCCTCCAGTTGTGGGTGGGCTGCGGTGCGTAATCGCTTTCGTCCGGCGTGAAATTTCTCGCCCTCAAATGCTTCCATTATTTGAGCCTCGTTTTTCACGTACGTCGATAGCGTTGCTCCTTTTTACGTCGAACTGACGCATCACCTCTTCTCTGGAAGCGCCGTCTTTGAGTGCCTTTAGTATCTTCACTTTAGTTGCCAAGTCCTTCGCCGCGTACTTCGCGCGCTTCGCCGGTTCCGACATCCCGGCAGGGTGATATATCACACCACCACTATGGCCCGACCACCACCTCGCGCACCGACACTTCCGATACGCCGATATTGTCGCAACGCACCGAAGAGGGGAAAAAAAAGCACAACCGACGCCTGCAGGTCCGCACGCTATCCGTCGGAGGCCTCGTTTCTTTGTTATCGACAGGACGGACGATGCGTGCTCCAAACGCCACCTTGCGTCCCCTTTCATAAGTTTTTGAAAAAAAAGGTGGTTTTCCTTGGCCTCCGCGATCGGCATCGACAGCGCACCGTTGCTGCCGGAGCCCATCTCGGAGACCATAAGTTTGCACATGTGCGGCAAAGAAAATGCAATGCGATAAATATAATGGCCTCCGAGACGCAGTTTCAGTTTCAGTTTCGCCGTCTTTGGCTTGCCTCCAGTCCGAATTAACCAGTGCGCGTGCAATTTTGCGTCGAATTAGCGAATGTTTGTTGCCATAGGGCTATGAACATTGTTGAAGGGAGGGTTTGGGAATGACGAATTATCCGAATTTCCTAATTAATGGGGGGCCGAATTAACGAGATTCTACTTTATTCTATTTAATATTCAAAGCCTGCTTTTTAAATATCTGTATTTCATTAGAAAAGTTCAAAATTTGCACACCTCTATCTTACTTGTACACTGTAATTTAATTTTGTAAGGGCTACATGAGTGAATATGTGTACCTAGTTATTACAAGTACTACCTTTGTCACTGTACACTGCAATGCTAAGTACATAAATGAGGGTGTAATATTATGGTGGCACAAGCATTGATTGGCTGAAGTAATGCCACAGCTTCAGCAGTATTGTTTGTTGTGGATTCTTGTCAGTTTTATTTGGATGAAAGCATAATGGAACTAGTAATTGCAGTCATGTTGGAAAGTAATAATTACTCCCTGGTATCTTATAGTGACATAGAGAGCAGGCGTTTATGGTAACATTACAGGGTATCATTATATGAAATATGGCTTGTTGCAGTATGCTATGATGGCACACATTGGCAAATTATTATTTGGCAAATATACAAACTGTAGTAAAAATGTGCATAGTAGGTGATTGCTGTGTTGCATGAAAGTGTTATTCAGCACACTGCTCGCTTTTCAGCAAAAGCTTCCCGTCAGCAAACACGAATAGTTTTATTGCTGATGTCTTGCTCTGGTTGCTACTCAGAATAAAGGAAAGGAGGACACAGGCTTAAAATAAAAAAAGTGCAAGCCCTTTTGCCACTTATGAGACCTGGTCGCAGATCGATTCCGGTGACACCAGTTGAACAGACTGGTTGGGGCAGTTTCCTTGAGGAAGTTTTTCAACTTAACCCATCTATCAACGTTGGCTGTTCCATCACTGCTTCCTTGGTGCATTTTTTCTTTGTAATGGTTGCACGCTTTTGTGCCTTTGTCAGTATCATCCATTTTGGTACCTTTCATATAACACCCAGTGCAAGACGACAATGATGTTTATTGTCATTAGAGCTTGTATGTATATTTGTGATTCTGTAATTACATTCTTGAAACCAATAAACCAGAACATGAATAAAAAAAAAGGAACGAAGAAAATAGATGTGGATCTGACTGTATTGGGTTCTGGTTACTTGTTATTTTACCTTTATCTAATGTTACATACAAAGGTGATGCTTTTTGTAGCTTCTTTTTATTAATTCTTTAACTTTTTTTCATTTCATCTTTTAGGCACCACAGTGGTGAAGCCCCAAGAAACAAAAAACCTGATCCTGCGGGTCACGCCTTTTAGTTCTAAATGTAAGAGTCATTTCACTCTTTCTGATGTCATTATGATTACTTATTTTCATATTCACTACATGGAAGATATTCTTTCTCTTTTTCAGTAAGCCAGGACAACACAACAGTGGTCTCACAGCTTCCTTTGACGCGAGTGCAAGTAAGTAAAGCCATTTGACTAGCTGTATATCTTGTAAGGACAGTAATAGCTGATGTAAAAGCTTATAGCTGCACTCATACATCAATTTGATGATGCCAGTCTGTTGTCACTCACAGCTGTTTGCCACTGTCTATGGACCATGATATGTTGCCCTCTTTGCAGTACATTCTGTTTGATATATCCTGCATATCTCAAACCACTCCTCGGCAGTCTCAAATGGGATGGTGGCTTACATTTACACTAATCACTTTGCCAGCTTTTCTTCCGATGCATGCAGGTTCCTGGTACAGCGAAACTGTGTGTACTCTTTTGCCACTAGCGTAATATAAAATATAACTGCATTTTTTAATAAGGTTTTATAAGTAAAGTTTTATAAATATCATGAAGCAGTGATAAATTTGGAAAATCAAAGCACCACCCCCCACATTATGAGTTCACATTATTCAGTGTTTGTGGTATGGCAAAGTGTCTGTAATTACAAGGCCCATTGTTTTTAACGTAACAAGCAGTGGTTGTACTTGACCGACACACGGTGTGTTTTTGCCCATTAAAATCTGCATGTGCACCACTACATATAGCCAGTACTTTCATGATCATGGGATGACCACGTGAAGGGAACCGTGACACTTCAATTACCAGAATCATCGAAAGTGTGCTTGCGCCACACTAGGACATCATTTTCAATTAATTCTCACAATAAGCCTAAAATAAAATACCTTGGTGCCAGATTTATGTGTTTCCATGCATTGCATAACACCAAGCAGTCATTTGACCTCTTAAGATAAAATCGAATGAATCCGTCTACATATGCCATCTTTCCATGAAAGCATGTGTCGCAGCTTTATCTTGTTGTGGAAAGCAGCAAATAATCTTACATGCACCAGCGGATTGCCTTATGTTCACGTGTAATGTTCGGTGCTAATCTGTTTCTGTTGCACTTTGTGCAAAAAAATCATGATATGCACCTTTTCTTTCTCAGTGCAGCATAAAGCTCAGCGGCAGCCACTGCAGCATGTCTTCCTGACAGGCAAAGAGTTTTATAGACCAGATTAATTTTTACTCTTGCACTCACGTTTGGGGCAAGCATGCACTATTTTGAACCACTTTATCATCTGTTGGCATGGCCAGCATAGGGGCTGCGAGTGTGGTCATGTCACAGTTGATGGCGGACGAACATTTGTGGCCAGCATGTGATAAGAGCTGGCTGAATGCCATCATGGTCGTCCGTTCCACTTGACCAGCAGCCCCCCCACCAAAGATGTCAGACAACCTACCAATTTTCCTGACCAGATTCTGCTTTGACGTGTCTTGATTCAAATTTTATCGCTTCCTTGTCATGGGTCATTTCGTTCTGACGTAACAGAGTGGCCGCATTTCCTGCACGCCAGGTGCAGTCTGATATAATAATAATATCTGGGGTTTAACGTCCCAAAACCACGCTATGATTATGAGAGACGCCGTAGTGGAGGGCTCCGGAAATTTTGGCCACCTGGGGTTCTTTAACGTGCACCTAAATCTAAGTACACGGGCCTCAAACATTTTCGCCTCCATCGAAAATGCAGCCGCCGCGGCCGGGATTTGATCCCGCGACCTTCAGGGTCAGCAGCCGAGCGCCATAACCACTAGACCACCGTGGCGGGGCGTGCAGTCTGATATAATATGGCCGTTGAAATTCGGGGATCAATGTATCTGATTACGTGAAACTTTTTATGATTTTTAGAAAGTGGGTATGCCATAAATTAGGAGGTCGTACGACATTCCCATGTAAACTGCCCTCAATTCAATAATTGAAAGCTAATTAACGAGTTTTTGTTCATTAGTGATTTCAATGTCACTTTAGCTGCACCAGAGTATTTCCACATTGAGGTAAAGTTTGTGTGTGAAGACGACAGGAGTGTGACTGTCATAGGATTTTATTTTTTTCAAAATTGTGTATTGTCTCAAAAAAAAAGAAAAGAAAAAAAAAGTGCACCCTGCATAGCAAATCTATTATTTATGTGAGGAACAAAACAGATGCATACCAAAGGGAAAATGTATTTCAAAACAACATTTCTGCCCAACGTGGGAGCCTTCGTCAAAATGCCGTCAGGTTGGTGGTACCCTTTGAGAAGCTGTATGGCCAGTGTGGGGTTCAGTGTGAACAAAGCTCTTATGTGTACTGTAAACGTCATTTTAAAATAACTTGCTTTTGATCAGCATCTGTTTTGTTGTTTATTTTTTTGCTACAAACTTTTATCCTTTCTTGTTATAAAACGAAAAGTGATACTTTAAGCTGCAGGAAAAGTTGACTTTTGCTCATACAAGTTGCTCATGTTTCTATTGAGTCCAACTGTTGTGCATGCTGTCATGCACAGTTGGAGAGTGGGCGCAGCCCATGCCTTGAGTTCTGCAGCTGGTGGGGCCAGGAGCTGTCATTGCCTGGATCTGACACCTTGGGCCCCCCCAGGTGCAGTCCCTGTTGTGCCTGATGAAACCCCTGCACTGCAGCCTCTTGAAATCACACTTGCTGTCATCTGGAAGGTAAGCACCACAATGCCCCACAAAGAATTTTGCAGGCTTAATGTTCGAAGTATCCAGAAAAATGTCACTAATGCATCTGGGGAGGGCTGTATGCCTTTTCTTGTAAAAATGTGCAACCTTCAGAGTTTGTGTAGAAACATGCAACCTTGAGTATTTGAAATTTGTTTCTTCGCCAGTGGGGATGGGAGTAGCTGGCCCTTTACTGCTTCAGCCACTGTGTCATTGTGATTGACCTTTATGCATTGGGTGCAAGCCGTTGTCTCCTGGAGTATAGAGCTCGGTATTATGCTTTTTCATGGGGCTTATTGATTTTCGGTCCAGTTCAGGCCTACAGCATTCCATTAGATACATATTTGTAGTCAGCATAGCTTAAAGGTTTCACCCTTCTGGGTTGGTGAAAAATCACATTCGACTAGCAGCAAACAGTGCTGTGAACAGCTCAGCCAAGTTTGGTAGTTGTGTGCACCATGTAGACTTTACAGGTGGAGTGTAAAGTTGTCACTTTCTCAAGCGCCCTCTCTTCATACAGAGGCCTGTCCTCACTTCTTGGAAGTTGCCGGCGTCAGCAACAGATTGCTGCTATTGGCCAATAGCTGACTTAAAGGGAGATGCGATTCGGAAAAAAAGTTGCGTTAATCTGTAGCCTAAGGCAGTGAAATTTTTGCTGTATATATAGGATTTTATGCTAATTTCAAATATGTAATTAGTTTTATAGTAAGTTGTACAGTTTTCGTTTTGTGCCACGACAATGTGTAAAATATAGTTCTTTTTTGTAGACTCTTCCTTCGCCAGTAAATGTTTATCGTCGTTCTGAGCCATTATTGGCTCATATTGCTCCACATTATCTGTAGAATGCAAATAACTATCAAGAAAGCGCGTATGAGACATTTTAATGGACAAGAAAAATTGTAACGTGAGAAGCCTTAGAATGCTCAGACCATACTAATTGCTTATTTTAGGTTCGTAATAATTATATTAGGCGATACCAAGTTTTAAAGTAGATACTTGCACTCTGCACATGTTAAGAAATATGTGGGCAAAATTTCATCCCGATCTGGCTATCAGAAGTACCAAAAACATGATGTAAAAACTCATGAAGTTGCCCAGAATTGTATCTTGAGAAAAACACATTTTAAAGGTATAAGTGAAAGCTCATCTATGCGGAAAAGATTTCTCATTTAAGATGATTTACCGTATTTACATGAATATAGGTCGACCCATTTTTTCAAATTTGACAATCCAATGTTGGGGGGGTCGACTTAGAATCAAAACCAAAACTAGAGCTCTTTTTTTTTTTTTTTTTTTTTTTTTTTTTTTTTTTTTTTTTTTTTTGCCGAGCGACTTTTTGGGGGGGGTCGACCTACATTGGAGTCGACTTACATTCGTGTAAATACGGTATTCCATCATGAGAGCTTGGCAATCATTGTTATTTTGAGCATGTGACTTTAGTGAACCCCTCATGCGAAATGCAATGGCAAGCAGCCAGGTGACAATTTCCAGGGGACTCTAGACAATCAGGACTTCTTAGATTTTTAGTAGCCACCTTGTGCTCTTTAAAAGTGATTTTGACCTAGTTCGAGTTTAATTACAATCTTCAGTTTTTTTGTCATGAAAGTAGAGAACCTAAACTTGTGAAAACAAATAAAAACGAAAATATATAATTTTTGAACAAAACTTGCGTTTTTCGACTCGCATCTCCCCTTAAATCAAAAGTGGTGTTTGGATCATTTGTGCTTCTTGCCATGGGGTGCCGCCGCATGCTGGCACCCCGCTCTATAGTGTGCTAAAATCACACATTAGCAATACTAGCGCTCACCAGAATCACACAGGGATTGAGCAAACGCATTTCATGACGCGCGCTCAAGTTCATGATGCCCGCTGACATAGCTTCTTGCCCCCTTGTATCCTCCCCTGTGTAGCTTCCAGTACGCCCAGTAGGTTGAAAGAAGAGAGAAATCACTTGAATCGTGTCATAAATCCCTATGACCCGACTCATTCTTGACAGATGCGATAAATTTTTCCAGCAATAGGTTTGTGAGGCAGTAAACTCTGATAAAGAGGTCATTCGATGATTATTTGGAAAAGTGGTTCAGGACCTTTTTAAGAGATTGAGCACGCAAGCCCTGTTTCACTCTGTTGTGCCCTGTAGTGTAAGCATTCTCCTTATGGGTAAAATGAACAGCAGTCTTTGCCAGCACTTCTGGTGTAGCAGTTTTGATACTTTATGTTGCTGTGTTGGCGGTTACACATGCACTCCTGCACTTTAGCCTTACATGCACTCTGCCAATGCCGCTGGCTCCCGCACACTCCTGTGTTCTGGCGCACATAGCACACTAGCCTTGATAGAAGGAGCTTGTGGCTTGCAGCGTGAAGATATATGTGCAGCACCTGCTGTGCGATCATTGTGGCTGTGGTAATCTGTTGCAACTGCGCAGCCAAGAGACCATGTAATAATTCATTTAATATTTCATTCCTTTTGCCTTTCCTTGGCTCTGACGTAGCCATGCTGCCATTATCACTGTGGTTGGCAGTGGTGGTCCAAGTGTCCATTGTGCCACTTTGATGTTTGTGCCACTTGTCTTTGATGGGGACCAAAAACAATTATAATGATTCACAGGTGAGCTAGGCATTATTGGTATCAAGCTGCTTGGAATAAGTGCTGTAATAAATTTTTTTTATTCAGTCCTTTTAAAATAAAGTGGACTATCTGATCTTTTCAGGCAGCAGTGGAGCAGGACGGATCAGTACGTGTGGTCAGAGGCCAGCATCATGTGGTGCTGCGGGAATTTCATACAGTATACTCTTCCTTACCGGGCCACAAGGTTGTTGTAGTTTACATCTTTGCTTTACTATTGCCTGACAGTAGCCTGTTGTGTGTCATTTACACGTACCCGTCTTTAGAGAAGCGCATTTATCTATCACAGAACAGCCTCTTTACATGTTGTGTGGATTTCTGAGTTACGTGTCTGTCAAGAGAGCATTGCAGTGTTGCCTAAATGACAGCTAAAACCTAGCTTTGCTAGATTCTTGCAAATCATGCTGCATATTGTTAAAACAATAAGAATGTGTATTAATGAGGTTTTTTTTTTAATGGGAGGGAATGTTGAAATGTTGCAATTCCTTGTACGAAAACATTTAAAAGCTATTAATTTTAGCTTCATTAGCTTGAACAGTTGAATAATTTGCATTTGCCAACTGGCCCTCAAATATGTGCTCTATTCCATGGAATCAGACATTCTAAAAGGTTGCACACCAGTAGTTGCGTAGCACACTTATCAGAAATTCAAACTTATCAGAAATTCTAGCCTTATACTTTATTCCATAGTTGATTAAAGAAATGATAAATTCCTCTCTGCTTTTCTCACCTTCACTGTCTGTTGTCTCCATATGGTTGCTACTAAATAAAAATGGAGCCCCCCTCAATCAAGATTTCCTGATAAATTTCACTGGTATTATATAGGTACCTTTTAAAGTGAGGTGTTTGAATGGTGAAAAATTTCCTGATTCTACAAATATTTTGGAAAAGTGACCTCAAAGGATGAAATGTAATATTCAATATTTCCTCATTGCTAAACAGTGACTTTGAATGAAATCCATGTGGTTAAAATGGGCCTTGGACAGTTTTCAAAATTATGCCATTTGCAAATGGACATTCAGTCAACTGAGGAGCTTGTAAATGGCAAACTGCTTTGAATGGTCGGTTGCACAGTAATAAATCAAGGAAACAGAATGCCACCAGGTACATTATGTTCCTTGAAGAAGAGAAATGTAATATCATGTGGCACTACACAATATTGCAAAAGGATAGAAACATGTTTAGACTGGCCAAATATGTTGTTTTGGACTTGCTCGAGACAGTAAATTTATATGTATGTTGGCTAAAATTGAATTCTTGTAGAGTGAGACTGGAAAATATTGAGTGAATGTTATCTGACCTCTGCGTTAGCTCTGGCAACAGTGCCCTGTTGTGTATTTTCGCTCCACTATATATTATGTTATTTGCAACAGAAATTAATATCAAGCAACTTCAGACAGTGTATGCTTAAACTGAATAGGAATCAAATAGCAAAGATTATTAAATTTGTATGAGACGTTTTTATTATCTGTACTCACATTATTTAACATTAATTAGAATGTGTCATTTAAACCTACTTGTAGAAGTTTAAAAACTGGGAAATGTACATTTTCTGGGTTCATGCTTTTTCTTATAGGCATTTTTTATTATTTTTATAGCCAGCAGACTTGAAGCCAGCAATTCCAGTCTACCCTTCTGTTAGTCTGGTGGCACCGACATTTCAGTATGTGCGCTGTGCTCTGGTACACCCTGTTCAAGTTAAACATGACTTTGTAACCAACAGGTAAGTTTTCCTTCAAAAGTGGAATGGTTGGAGAGGAGCTGTTTTACTTGTGTTGTTTGTCGGGAGCAGCATATTTGCATTCCTTGGAATGTTGTGTGGCCAAATGCTACTCGTGAGTCAAAGCAACACCATCAAAATATTCAGGGGTACACACTATATAATTGTTTTAAGTAACAGTGTAGTGAAACAGGCAATGACATCCTGCTAAATTTCAAACTTGTATTGTTTGTAAACATATAATTCCGATGATTGTGCTGCAAGCGGTGAGTGAGCATCAGCGCCAGCCTGCTGACAGCATGAGATGCGGGTTAGAAACTTTTTTTTCAACAGATGCTTGCTGAGAAGTTTGACAATAAGGTTTTGAAGTACTGCAGGAAAAATTGCATCTATTAGGGTTTGAAATATAATTTTGTTACATGTGTGTGTTTGTACATGCACATCTTGCTATACATGTTGCATAAACTGCAGCTTTGCTGTTCTGAAAGCTCACCGTAGTAGTCTAGGAGCTATGATGCTCGACTGCTAACCCAGAGGTTGCAGGATTGAATCCCGGTCGCCACATCCACTTCCGCATTTTGATGTAGGCAAAACGTTATATTTAGGTGTTTAGATTTAGGTGCACATTAATTAAAGAACTCCAGGTGGTCGAAAATTTCCGGAGCCCTGCACTATGGTGTCTCTCATAATCATATCGTGGTTTTGGGATGTGAAACCCCAACAGTTATGATTGCCTGTTCTGAACACCAAATCTGCTGCAGCAGCATTTTGTCTATATAAAAGATGAAACAAAGCACCAATAAACTATCAGAACTTGCTTCACACTACATCTAGATCTAAACATTCTTTTTAGTTGAATATTATGCTTTTTCAAAAAAAGAAAAACATCCGGTAGTGAGTGTTTCACTTGTTTACATAATTTTTTTGCATGTTACAGGTGTAACCTAAATATAGTCATACATATTTGTCCAATACACATGTGCGATTAAGTGCACTTTTTCTCTATTTCAGACTGTTGGTGATACCAGTGAGTCCTTCTAGTGCATAATCCTAGCTTTAGGCCAGTCACAGTCACAGTGGAGCCAGGCAACAGGTATGTGTAACTTTTCAGCATTTATGATTGTGTATCTTTCTCAGTAATGAGTTCTCTGCCGGTGGGCAGTCAATCTGTCTTCTGGCAACTCTCACTAATTTGAGTTAGGTTGATTCAACCTTCTCCAGTGTCCTCTGATGCACACTAACGTTACTGTAAGCTGAAAGCTTGAAAACACAAATTCAAGTGAAAGGGTTCTTCTATCCATGAAGCCGTCCGTTTTCTGCTTGTTTAGTCTTGTGTTACTCCCGCATATTCAGCAGCCTGCTTTGTCTTTTCAGCATGTTGTAATGTGGCAATTACACAGCACTGTCTGTTGAGCTCAACAAGGAAATCCTTTTGAATCTCTGTCTTTATCTTAAAAAATGTTTAATAGTACTGTTTATCTTCTCACTGCTTATTAATTCAGCCTTTTGAATAATTCGACTAAATCTCACAGTTTCACAAGGGCCCCATAGTTGGGAGTTGAGTGTAGTAGGCTGAGTGGTTAGTCGTCTTCAGTAATGCTTTTACTAAGGAGATGGGAATGGTTTAATGTGTTGAATCCTGATTTTGCTCAGGCTGATACTTTCCATTTAATGTTGTTTGCAATATAATCGACATCCTAAGTTGCAGACTTTTATGCAATGGTACATGATATGAGCTTATATGAGAGTATCCACGGTGCCTTCAATAATAATTACAATGGGTGAGAGGGGGGAGGGGGAATCGCATAAAAGAAAAAAAAACAACATAACTCTGGTAACAGAATAAAACACCACAACTTGATTATTTCAATACTATTACATCATGGGGTGACTGTACAAGCATAGCATTTGAAGTTATGTATTGACAGTATCACTCAGTAAACTTACTAAACACGTTAGTTTTACAGGAAGTTTTTCTAACCTTGAGTTCCAGTCATCATCAACTCTCGCAGACATGTAGTTAACATGTGTGTTGGATATCAGAGCAATACATGTTGAAGAGTCCCAGGTGGTTGAAGTTAATGTGAAGTCCCTTACTATAGTGTTCTGCACTGTAGCTAATTTTTGGAGCATAAGTTATTCTATCAACTACTGAAGTAAAACCAGTTTATGTCGTCACTCTTTAGGTACCTCTTTCTTGGCAAGAGGAGTAAGGGTGTAGGTATTGGGTCCCAGCCCTAATGTTCACATTCTAATGTAAGCACGAGTACAAATGAAACACTACAGTGGACTTTCACATCAGCTTGTTGAAGTCATCATATTGTTTACGAGTTAAATTGCTTGTAATTTCTTCAATATAGTATGCTTGTATAGTGTAGGAATAGCTGTTTCACTTTCAATAAGTTTTGCTGAAATTATGTTGTGTACAAGGAATAAGCTTACAGGGGAGCTGGGAACACTTCTTGAACCTAGTCAGAAAACATTGCTGATCTGAAAACATGTGAGCTAAATGTTACTGCACTGTACACAGCAGGGAATTTACAATTTCGTCTCAAAATGGCCTAAAATCTCTTGCTTCTTTGTAATGTCGTCACCAAGCAGACAGCCAGCGGGCCCAACAGGTATTGGCAGATTCCACAAGATGTACATCAGTGGACAATCTCGGGATGTGATGTGCCATGTCATGTCGGTACCGCAACCACAATAGGGTGCCTTTACATGACGGTGTCCGAAGCACCTGAACCAGAAGTAGTGACCAACATATTCAAAGAAAAAAAAAAAAAGGAGAGAAAATGTTCAAGACCATAATGTGTAGCAACTTAATTTTGGGTGGTGCATTGCCCGCTTTCCATCACCTCCTAGGTAGGTTCCAGCATGCTCATGGTGATGAAAGGAAAGGAAAAGTGCTCGCTTCATGTGATGACTCCACTTGTAGTTGATAAATTTAAACAATTTTTGTGGCAGGAGACTTGTGAGACAACATAGTCCAATAAGCCCTTTTTGCCTCCATCGAAAATGCGGTCACTGCGTCCGGGATTCAATCCCGCAACCTGCGGGTCAGCAGTTGAGCAGTTGACATTACGCTTCTTTGAAGACACTGGCACCCGCCATGGTGGTCTAGTGTTTATGATGCTCAACTGCTGACCCGCAGGTTGCGGGATTGAATCCCGGACGCAGTGACCGCATTTTCGATGGAGGCAAAAATTCTTGAGGCCCGTGTGCTTAGATTTAGGTGCATGTTAAAGAACACCAGGTGGTCAAAATTTCCTGAGCCCTCCCCTACGGCATCTCTCATAATCATACCGTTGTTTTGGGACGTTAAACCCGAGCAATTATTATATTGAAAACACTGGCATTTTCACTTAGTACTGACTGCACTACATCGCAGTTGTGCATCATACTTGTGGGCCCCACTCACTCAGTGGCTCTGTTAGAATGAGAACTTATGAACTGTGACTCTTCGAATTCATGAACAAAAATTTTTGGTTTTACTAATAACCTAGTGAAAAGGGCCATTGCCAGAAAATGGCGACAACTTCTACGTTCAATTGAACTTAAATTAAAAAAGAAAAAAAATTATTGTGAAGTCATTCTGTGGTAAATGAGAACAGTGTTGCAGGGCCCCTTTTAATGGTTTCAGTTATGTTACATATATCACATGGGCTTTGTTTAGGGCTTGCTTGTTCGGACATATGGGGTGTTATGGATTATACCAGCTGCACCTTTGTAGAAGACACCCTCCCACTCCCCACCATTCACGGACGATTTATTGTGTATATTGAGCAGTTGTAAAACCCCCTTGAATATATTTTCAATATATAAAACATTTTATATATCGAATTACCTGTAGTTAAAACTCTTTCGTGATCCCCTTCAAATTTGATATAGTGTCTGAGTTCGACGGTATATGTCACATTTTAGTACTATAAGATGCACCCTTTGTCACGGAATTGACTCTATTAATTGTGACTAACTACACATGTTCACAATAAGATGAGCTGTACTTACCCATTATGGACTGATTAGTATGTGCAAATGTGTCAACTTAAGAGCTGCAGGTTATGATGTAAAAAAACTTCAACCAACAACCATTGTAAACAGACAAGGAAGAAACACATAAAATTTATTCATTGCGCTTCACTGAAATTCATGAAAGCACTTGTACTCCGATGGGCTGTTGAACACTTTAGCCACTTCAGCTGGTAGTGTCGCCGGAATGTTGTCGTGATCTTCAGAGAAACTTCAAAGGCCCCTGCGCTGGCAGAGGAGACAGTGCGGCCAGTTTTTCGAAACCCTGCAGTTATGGTCAACACCAAAACTTCAGCCCATGCTTCGTCAACCCTCCTGGCCACCTTGCCAAATGTAGCATGCCTCATGCATCAGGTTACTGTAAAGCTATATTTGCCTTCGGTCCAAGTTTCATGTTTCCCACAAGTGCCTCAGAACAGCTTTAAAATTGTGGTCGACAGCGATATCCAAAGGCTGTAAAATTTTTGTCATTCCTCCTGGGATTACTGAGACATACAGTCGATAATTTTCAATTTTTTTAAGCATTTGATCAGTAATATGCACTCACATACCGTCTATGTTGAGCAAATCTTTTCTCATGGGGAAGAAGCCATCTGCTCATTTCACAAAACATCTGTTTGAATAAATGGCCATCATGTTCTCATCCATCAATCCCTTCTCCTCTGTCTGTACCATGACAACCGAGGAAAAGGTGTCCTTCGGCATGATTTTACACTTAAATATGTATAAGCATTGGTGGCAGTTCTGTTCCAACCACGCAACAAGGAAGAAAATTTGTAAAGTGGGATTTTTCTTGCAATGTTCTTCACATCAGCACTGTCTTGTCACCATTTGGTGCAGTAGTTTTCATCTTTGGCATGTCGAATGTCAATGGAACTTCATCTATGTTGATGATGTGACATTCGTAGATGTCATTTTCACCAACTTTGCGTTGCTGTGAATGCCTAAAGTTTTCCAGCTTTTCTCGAAAGCCTTCCTGCAGATTCTAACACCTGTAGTGCACACTCTGGTGGTAAAGCAGTTGTCCCTCGGGTTTCTTAAAGTCCTCAGTCGGCTTTCCTTATGATTCTCATCGGTCGTAGCTTTTATTATTTTATATCTGTCATTCGCACACCATTTTTTCACTGACACCAAAGTGTCGTCCAGTGGCACTGTTCCGGTTTCCAAGTGCATTCTCACCCGCTGTAAGCTTGAACTTTGTAGCGTAGCTTTTTTATAGTTGCCAATAGCAATGAATGAAGAGGACAATGCGGATATGGTGACTGCATGCACACAAATATACGAGGCAAAGTGACAGAGAAAGGCTTGACTCGGATTGTGCTCAGCCAGTCAAGTACAGCGGTCCATGTGTGCAACACGTGCAGATCTCAGAGGCCGTTTAGGGCACTGAGAACAATTTTAAGGGCTCAAAATACATTAATTATGGCCCCATGTACCAAATTTAATTGTTGATTACTTGGTTAAATGTACAAAACATTGCGGCTACAATGCGTTTTCTTTTTTTCTTTTCTTTTCTTACTTTTTTTTTTTTTTCAATTACGTTTGCTGCTTCAAGTTTACAACTCTCATTGTGCTGATACCTCCAAGACATGCAAATGGAGGCATCATGTTGATGTAGAGATTATTCAGGGGCTTCAGTTGCTTGTTCATTGAACCCTATGATCTGACATCCGTTGCCGCAATCACCTTATATTGTTTTTATATACTTGTTCTATCGATATAAATTCTGCAGTCAGTGATGCATACACTCATAAAGTAGAAGGAAATGGGGAAAAAAGGATATGCAAGTTGCACCTGTATAAGACACACCAACAGAAAATTTAGAAAGAAAGCACATCATACTTTAGTAAGTATGGTGTTTTTTTTTTTTTCTTATTTATTTTTATGTGCTGGTTACAGGACACCAGCTGCTGCAACAAGCCCTACGACGACTCCAGACATGGTGGCAACTGACGTTGGTGGTTTTAGCTGGACAACAGCCGTGAGGCGTCATTTACCGATCAAGTCTCATACAACGGCTGCGGTAGCTCTGTCAGCCACTTTTTCAAAGGCTGGCACATACAACATGGCTGCCCTACACGTGAGCGTGCTCACAGATGATGGACGTCTTTCACATGAACTGCTGTGTCCTAGTCTCATGGTGGTACAACAGCCACAAACTCTCTAGGCTTTAGTTTTAATGCCATGGGCCATTTCACTCTGCTGGCGGAAGACCTAGATGTCACTTCAGTTGAAGCACTAAAAATGTGCTTATGGACACTGTCCATTTTGAGTAATGTTTACACTATGAAGGCACACCATGGCCCTGAAACAGTCAGTTGACTGACAGGTTGAAATGAGCTGCTGCAGTGCCATTGAAATACTGCTGTCTTGCTCAGGTTCAAGTTTTTTCTTTTTATTTCAGACTGGCTGCGGTAGAAGATGTGTATTAAAACTGCTTGTTAGGGAAGTGCATTGGTGTGCCCGGTGCCAATGCTTTGTTGGGGGGTTTTCAACCTTAAGAGCAGTGAGCTGGTAAATCGCATTGCCTACCCAGAGTCATACTGTGAGCAGGAAGCCTTGGCAAAGTTCATGCTGTCCAGAGTGCAAGCTTATGTACAACGTGCACAGAATATATATTTGAAGCCACCTTTCCCAGATAAGGGGCACCATGTGACTTTTGGTATGTTTGGCATACACTCCTGCTTTAAAATGCTTGAGGCATTGTCACGTGCTTACCAGTAAAACAAAACAAACATGAAACACACCTGCATTAACATGCCAACATGAGCTTTGATATCTTGTGCATCTGGAGTTACACTGCATAGTGAAGTGGGCCTATTAAAGATATTTTATTGAAGATGGTAGTGTGTAATGACTGCATATGTGTGTTAACATTTGCGTAGTCCCTCATTTTTTTTCAGTATTGGAAATTGTCTGCAGCCAAGAGTAAAAGTGTTGCCTCATTTCTATTTTCACATGCAATATATGAATCGCAGAGCTTGAAAGGCACTGTTTACACGATATTCTTGCAGCTAGGTTGGTGATTCAATAATTCGAAGGGCGTTTTAGATTAACCTGCTTTTGCAGGAGTCCATAGAATGCTGTCTTTAAGCACTCAGCAGATGTCTATATTGAACAAGCTGAGCCAGTATGAAACTTCATAAAGTTATGCTGCAGCAGAATTTAAGTATGCAATGATGCCTTCAGTCAAAATTATGGAAGTAGTCATGTACATTCAGTTCACAATACTTTGGGAGTATATTACTGCCAGTCAACAAATAGAGGAAGCACATGTGCAGCTTTTTCTCCTGAAAGAAATCACATCCTCATGTGCCATAAAAGTACAGAAATTCTTATACTTAAAATGTTACACAAACTGCTTCAGAATTGCTCCTGTAGCTTCCTTTAAAATGTACTACTTGAAAACTTCACAAATTTTATGCTTCTCTCCTGCATGGCTGTAAAGTTTATTACTTTGGGTTCATAAGTTTTAATATACATTAAATCAAATATCTTTAGTGTATTTTTATATTCCAGCAATTTCTAAAATCTTGCAAGAAAGCAGTGGACGGAATTGCTACTCAGATACCTAAAGAAATTCTATTATTCTTTGTCACTGATAGAAAATTTCAAGTGCATCTTGTTAACAATTTTGCCGTCTAGTGTAAAGCTCATATGTTTTTCTCAAGCAGTAGCCTAGTGAAAGCTAGTGAATTGTTTGCAATGAGGGTGAGTGTAGGCACATGTGAAACATTGTATGCATGCCAGGCACATACAAAAATGCATTCGCATTTTGCCATGTTTTTGAAGAGTGAATGTGAAGGCCTGACCTTTACCAGCAATGTCTAATGGAGGTCTGTTTCGCATGAATAAAGTTTAATGTGCTGTTTGATGATGGTTCTTTCATGAGACCTTGTACTGTGTGAACCATTTTTATATTTATGTGAACAGGCTGGCTTGGCCAGTCGGTTCAGCTTTGAAGGACTGCGGGTAGGGGTCTGCGAATTGTGAATTTTAGAACCGAACTGAATACAAATCAAATAGTGATGACGCTGAATTGAATACGAATTGAATACCATTCGAAAAATTTTTGAATAGTAAGGCAGCCATTTTCAAAGCAGCCCTAGAATGGTAATATAACCGTTTTCGAAACAGCTGAAAAATTCCACAGCATTTTACTTGAAGCAGATATTCACAAGCTTTAACGAAGCAACACTACATTACTGAAAAAAAAAATGCAATTATGTAGACTGTGGCAAACATATACAGAAGCAACTGAAGTCTGAGAAATATTACAGTATTCAAGGTGGCACTTTTTGAACCGCTTTTAAGTAAAACTGATGTATAAATATTAAACAATATTCATCATCATGAATGTAATGATGAAGATAGTGAACTGATGACTGTCGCTTTGGTGACATTGGAGTTTCATCCTGTGTTTCAACGTGTACCTGTTGCAAACTCCTAGAGCACAAATTTATAAGCATATTATTCAGTACCTCAATGACAATAACATACTCTCGTAGAAGCAGCATGGTTTCCGCTCTGGCTTTTCTACAACTACTCATTGAATTTACTCACCACATTGCATCGGCCCTGAATAATCGAGGTCAGATTGATGCCATATTCATAGATTATAGCAAAGCATTTGATATGGTATGCCACAGAAATCTTCTTATTAGGCTCAGCAAAATTATTAGTGACTATAAAATACTTAGCTGGATAGCTGATTGGTTACGTATAAGGTCCCAATTTGTTACTCTCAATGACGCACAGTCGTCATTGGCCACAGTTACTTCCGGCGTCCCGCAGGGCTCAGTCCTTGGGCCCCTATTGTTCATTATTTACATTAATGATGTCACCCAGGTCATTGTGAACACATCAGTGAAACTGCGATTGTACGCTGACGACTGTGTGCTTTACACCAGTGTAACTAACAGATGGGATCAAGAGGGTCTTAACAATGTATTTTCAACCTTTTGTGGTTGGAGCACCACGTGGCAAATGAGTATCAATTACCAAAAGACTGTACAAATGACATTTACTAATAAAAAGCAGCCGCTAGGTTTCAGTTATAGTTACGATGGGCACTACCTCAATTCTGTGAATACCTTCAAATACCTTGGAATTACCTTTACTGAAAATCTAAAGTAGCACCTTCACATTGAAACCATTTGCGCTAGGGCACTCAGGAAATTGGGATACTTAAAACGAACCCTCAAGCACTCTACCAGGGACTGTAAATTAACTGCTTATCAGTCCCTCGTCGGGCCTTTACTAGAGTACGCCTCGGTGGTATGGTCACCCTACACTGCACTTGACATAAATAAGCTTGAGGCCATTTAAAAGAAAGCAATACGTTTCATTTTCAGCCGATATGATCGCAAGTTTTCTCCTTCATCTCACGCATGCACTTTATCGTTAGAACCCCTGGCTCGTCGACGCAAGCTTGAGCGTATCACTTTGCTGCATAAGATCGTACACGGCCACAGTTGCATTCAAGCTCGGATTTCTTTCAGTCATTTCACTAGGCGTGCCATGCGCCGATCCCACCCCCTTAATATTGTTCCTTTTCAGCCATTTGTGAATTATTTAAAAAATTCTTTTTTTCCAAGCGTTGTCGACACTTGGAACAGCTTAGATGGTTCCTTGCGGGAAAAACCGCATGAAAAGTTTGTGGAAGGATTGCCGAACTACATATTGTGATTCTTTTAATATGCATTGTATAATTGTTTAATTTACTAACTCATGTACCCACTCCTGCTATGTCTCGTCTATCGAGACAGCAGTATTTGTAAACAAATAAATAAATATAGCGCTTGATAGTCAGGCAAAACCTTGGGCTGCATGCATCTTGATAATTTGATGATTAAAACAAGCAGCGTTAGTCTTCTCTCTTTCAATGTTTCGTTCCCTTTGAGGTTTTTTCATCGGTGCTTGCTATTTGAAATATATCAGAAAATTGTTGGGTATTTCTAATATACACTATTCGATTTAAGTACCAAATCGAATAGAACAGTATTCGATTCATTATTAGAAATTTTCGAATATTTGCACACCCTTAACTGCGGGTGAAAGAAAGCCCTGACCAGAGTGCCATGGAACCTATGGATAAGGGAAGTCGTATTTTTATGCTTTTTTTTTTTTGCCATTAAATGAGACTCGAGTCATAGTTTTCATTAGTTTTCTTTTTTTTGCTCTTTAAATCTTGAAATCTGAGTGCCGTGTCTTGGGAGGTATGTTTAAAGGGGACCTGGAACGCTTTTCTAAGTAATCGTCTAATGATTTCATTAAAAGAGCTTCTTGCCTCACGAATCGACTGCCGCAAAAATATTTAGAATCCGTTAAGTACGAGTGTAGTTACAGGGTATAACAAAAGGAAAAAACAGTGCTTAACTAACTGACAAGGACGGAGAAGGAATGACACACAATGCGCTACTAAAAACAATTTATTGCGGCAAGGCAATATATGGAAAGGCAAAGCCTACTAGCGCATGCGCAGTTCACGTCGTCACGTCAACGTGAAAAAAAAAAAAAAAAACGGAAAAGAGAAGTTTAAAAAAAAGATGAACAAAATCCTTCGCAACGGTGAGACTCGGCAGCAAACGATAAAAGTTCAGACCTGTTGGTATGGTGGCTAGACTGTTGGCAAGCATGGACCGACGCCTCGAGGCTGAACTTTCTGGATCGAGCGTGCATCGTGTGTTCCGGTACGTTGACGACTTCCTGATCCTTTTCCGGAAGACAGATTGTGACGTGACTATGGCACCATAACGTGACCTCTCAAGTGCACGTCTATTGCTGCCGTCTTCAGCCGCGTTTTACCTAATTTCGCACTCACGACTGAGGTTCCGACGCACGGCGAGCTGAGATTTCTCTACACAAGCCTTACGTTTCTCGAAGATCATGTTTGCTGGCAGTACGCCACGCGCTCAAGCAAAGGCCTCTTTCCAGGCCCGTAGCCAGAAATTTTTTTCGGGGGGGGGGGGGGGGGGGGCACCCGTTGAAAACCCGGAAAATCACCTATTGCCATTATTTATTCGCGGTAAAACACCCCCCTCCATACAAATTTGGGGGGGGGGGGGGGGGCTGCCCAAATCCCCTATTCCCCCCCCCCCCTGGCTACGGGCCTGCCTCTTTCCCTTCCACTCCGCCCATTCGAAGCTCGTGAAGAGGGCCATTGGACTCGTCACCATCAGAAACGCCCTATCGCGGTCATGTGTGCATAAGATCAACTCAAGTAAGGAGACTGACCATGCCGGATTCCCTTCCCTGCTCGTAGGTGACCTTGCTGCGACCCTTCTGTATTCACTACGGGACAATCCGCCACCCCCCCCCAAAAGACCAAGTGATTGGAAGAAGGCTAGTGTGATTCCCTATATTCACGGGGTTTCACATGGCATCAAGAAGGTATCAGGGCGGGTGGGAATCCCCGTCATGTTTTCAGCCCCCCAACAAGTTGGGCAGGATTTGCAGACTGGTCAACCGAGAAGGACCCAAGAAGCCTTCATGCAGCACCAAGCACGCGAGTTCGTTTGTGAAGTGCGCCGTGGGTGTAGTGTATGAGGTTCCCCTGTCCTGCGGTAGAACTTGCATCGGCCAATCGCGGAGGTGCCTCATTACTCGACCAACAGAAAATGCAAATAATCTGAACCACAAGCAGGGAAGCAATTTGGCCCTACACTGTGGAAAATGCGTGTGTTCACCGGACTTTGCTTCGTGCAAGGTACAGTCGCCCAAATCTTTAGCTATCCCGCGCAGCGGCGACTTTTCTGTGTGTCAGCGCCCCGTGATGGAACGAAGTGCCGAAAAATTGTTTCGTGGGCATGTGGTATGTGGGCATGCACTTACCCTCACCATTTTTGTAACTTAATTCAGTCATACGGCGAGGATACACAGAAAAGATCGCCGCTCGCGAAGAATAGCTAAAGATTTGGGCGACTGTACTTACTAGCTATCACCAAGAGTTCGCGCAGCTGGTTGTGGAAGCTCACGCATTTCTTAGGAAGGGTGACTCGTGTTAGCACAGCATCATTATCCCTAAGTAGGAAGGAAATTAGTTTCTTAGATAGTGCACCTTAAGGTCACGTGTACCTGTCGCTTTTATCGTTTGCTGACGAATCTCACCGTTGTGAAGAATTTTGTTCATCTTCTCTAAAACTTCTCTTTTACGTCTTTTTCACCTTGACGTGACGATGTGAACCACGCATGCGCTAGTGGGCTTTGCCTTTCCATATACTGCCTTGCCGCAATAAATTGCTCATAGTCAGGGCTGGGCAGTATCTAAGATACATGTATCTTAGATACTATCTTAGATACTCGTTGGGTATCTTGTATCTGTATCGCGATACGTCTGGCAAAACGAGTATCTGTATCTGTATTTCCGATTCATTCAATAATGTATCGTGTATCTTAAGATACAAGATACTCCACCAGAAACGACGCCCTGTGAAACAACAAACGTTGACTGAACTCTGCTTCTCACGCTGACACTGCTGCCACTAAGCCACCTCAATAAAGGTGAAGACAGTGACATTCCTTTGTCTTTCCACCAGAGTGCTCCAGTGAGCATAGGAAATAAGTTGTATATGCGTCTCTATTGGTGAAACAGAGTCACGCGATGGCGCTTGAGCCATCTCGACAGAAACAGGCGCGCGAACGTCTGCGTGCAGCCTACCTTTTGTTTCTCGATTTTTTCTTTCTTTTTAGCTGTGTCGGTGCCATGAACCTTGTTTGTAGCCACGGTACTGTGCTCCTAGTCCCATGCGTGTGGCGCCTTTCTGTCAAATTCAGATGTGGCTATAGTGTTGTTATCGAAGTTTGTCTTGCATGGTGCTTCGTTGCAAAGTCTCAAGAATGCAAGAATGGGGTTGCTTTGCGTATCGCTGCTTTCACACAGAGATTTGACACATCTCGTGGATGTAAGCTTGACTTGCACACTATCAGATTGACTTATATGCAAATTAGATTCTAAAAACCGTCGCACTACCGGTGTCGATGCTATATACAATAGAACAAACATTAATGTTACAGATGATATTTGGCGTACTGTATCTTTGTTTTTCGTGCTGAATAATTCAAGAATTTTTTTTAATGATAGCTTGATTGTAGCCCAAGTGCTCTCTTTGCTGTCTTCCATTTGCATCCCACACATTATCTAGGTCTTTGTGTAGCTTTTTCCCGTTTGTTAACTTTAATAGGTATTTTGTAACATCCTCCTCTGTTCCTTTTTTTCTAGTGCTTCTCTTATTTATTCTTATTTTTCATTGTCGGTGTCATTGCTACTATTTACATATATATAACAAATCTTAAAGACTTTAGGAAGGAGATTTAAGAAACGTAGTACCAAGTACTCCGGTTTTCTCATGAGCGTCCCCAGGAGCCCCTTTGTGGTGTTTTCCGTGGGCACTGAGTTTTCTATCGTCTGACATTAACACCTAAGTTGACGATACATCATGCTCTATATTCGTAGCTTTTAGGGGTGTCGCCTGTATCGTGTTTATAAAGGGTGTCACGTAACTGGAACCAATAATATTTGCAAAGAAGTGCCTAACCTCAACTTAAAAAAACAAACGATGGGGTTTAGCGCCATGTTGCTCTCATTAGGGTATTTTTATATTGCACTGAATTTCTTATCTAATATGAATGATTTAACAATTCTGCTATTCACCTTAGGGCAATGTGCGTTTGGTTATGTTTTAGAGGGCATTCTAAAGCGACAGATCTGACTTTTTTTTTTGGAAAGGTACATGCTACGTAGGAATTTTTCCGGCGTTTAAAGAAAGCCGGAGAAACATGACTACATTGCTGCTCTCCTATTCTATTGTGCTGCAGCGCTCTCAGACGGGCTTCGAGCGACGACGAAATGAGCGGCCGCGGCTTACGCATCGGCTCCACAGAGCTTCAACATTTCTGACCACCACACACGGCAAAGAAACACCATCATCCCTGAGAAGCGACAGGCTGACGGTCCGCGCGCTGGTTGTTTCGCTCGAAGCACGTTTAAGAGCGCTACAGTATGATAGCGCATGAGCACAGTCACGTGGTTTTATTTGATATTTCACGTGCTTGCTTTAAAAGCCAGAAAATATTCACCCTGCAGCATGCACGCCGCCAAAAAATAATTGCTTTGGTCGTTTTTAAATGCGTTCTACGATGTGACGAAGTGCACTCTGCTCAAAAGTAAATATTATAAATGTCGCATAATTGCCCATAGTTAATCGACCAGCAAAGTGCAATGTAAAGATACCATAACGAGCGCCACATGACGGTAAACCATATGCCATTGGTTGCATTCAGTCGTAGTTAAAAGCTTGCTTTTTTTAAAAATAATTGGTTGTAATTATGGGAAACACCCTGTATACCAATCCACCGTCACTTTTTATTGCGGAACTGCCTCGCTATTTGACTTAGGCATATTCGCTTTCCTTTTTTTAGGTCCCTGTAAAGTCTTTTTTGTGTGTGTGTGCGTGTGTGTGTGTGTGTGTGTGTGTGTGTGTGTGTGTGTGTGTGTGTGTGTGTGTGTGTGTGTGTGTGTGTGTGTGTGTGTGTGCGTGTGTGTGTGTGTGTGTGTGTGTGCGTGTGTGTGTGTGTGTGTGTTACAAAATCGAAGGTAAGCAAGCTAGAAGTTGCAATAGTGTGAATAGCAGTGATAACCTGCGACGCTTTTTCCCGCGTACGGTACATCTGAGAAGCTTCTGGGCGGCACAAGTTCTCCCCTAGATGAAATGGTAAAAGACTACACGTTAGTGAATATGTTGCTAACGAACACTTTACGCTAGTTGATAGGTAGGATATGAAAAATCGCTGCAGTTTTATGTCCTCAGAGAACTGTGATCGCTGACTCGGTAGTCATCGTCTTCACATGCTGATTCAAAAAAATATCGCTACCAGCGTTATTGCTGCTCTACGGCTGTAGGGTGATGCAGTACTACGGAAGCGGTAATACGCTTACGGACACAGTTAAGACTCTGCACCGGGATTTGTGCCGTCTTGCAGAGGCTTCTTATTGAAGTTCTTGCAATTAGACGGCAACCCGCTGGCTGGTCGCCAAGTAGAGCAGCGACAGCCATGAATTACAAAAGTGTCAAGTAAAAACTACAGATACCGCAGCTTATGAAGAGCTGTCAAGTAAACAAATGCCAATAACTTGTTTCGGAATGAAACTAATATGCGACATAATCTTCGGGATTCAAACAGATGTTTCATTAAAATAAAAAAAGTTGGTCGCAGTTAAGACATTCTCAAGCAAACACTTCTGTACATAGGCATTTGCAGTATCTATATGGCAAATTTACAAATGTATCGAAGTATCTTAAGATACAATTGGGAAGTATCGTATCGGATACATTCATTCCGGAAGTATCTGTATCTCCAATACTTCTTGCCCGAGTATCTTGTATCGTATCGCGATACAATTTCAAAGTATCTTTGCCCAGCCCTGCTCTTAGTAGCTCATTGTGTGTCGGTCCTTCTCTGTCCTCGTCGTTTAAGCGCTGTTTTTTTCGCTTTCGTTATGCAACACCAACTGGCCCACTACGTCGTTCACTGCTGGAGTTACAGGGATTTGCCGCACGCTTTGAAGGGATACTGAACAAAAACTGGAAAAACTGCCGAAAAATCGAAATTCTACTCGAAAGACTCAACTGTTCCGATAAACAGAGTTTATTTCACTTATATTTGAACAGTTGGCTGTTTTTTTGGAGAATTATCAGCGCGCGAGCTGTGACGTCACATTCACCGACGCGCATGCAGGGTGCGCCAAAACGTTGGGGTGCGCGTGTACCTGGTGTCCTTTTCCCTTTCTTTACCTCTCCTTTCATCCCCCCACTTCCGCAGAAGCGCTGACTCTTGACTACAGCCGGGAGCATTGTTCGCTGCCGGTGTTGTTCATAGCGGTTCCGGGAACAGCAGTAGTAGCTGAGCGGGTTGAGAGGCGCGGGCGACGGCTGGATATTGTTGGCATGCCCGTTTCCGGTGTATGTAACGTCACCAAACGTCACCTCCTCTTGTTCACGACGTGGCCGCTAGACGCGGCAGTTTGTGAAAAAGGCATTAAATTCATCATTTTTCTCCAGTTTCTGCCTGAAATGAAGGTTGTGTCTACCGATTTCAGCACCCAATCTTTCAATTTGGCTGGAAATCTTGGCGGCAAAAATTTTGTTCAGTATCCCTTAAAGCGCTTTCTCTCTCCTTTCGTACCAGCGAGCGCGCTGAAAGCTACGCAGTGAGGGGCACGACAAGGGGCAAGAAGATGCCGTCAGCGCGCGTCATGTCACGAGCACTTTGTTCTCGTTTTTTTTTCTTTTTTTGTTTTTTTTTTCGAACGCGCGGCTTACTTTCAGTGATAGCGAGCGCTCGCGCGGGCGGCCGTGGCCACGGTAACTGTGCAGCGCACGAAGCTCAAATCAGTGAACGGCCATGGATTTTGGGTACATATGGCGCAGCAATATTGGTATAGACAAGAGGGAGCGATTTCTAGCTGAATTAATTATAAATCCCACGCTGCATGCTGCGCTGTAATGTTTGGCTCGCGTGTTCTCGAGAGCCTCGATCGGCAGCGTTTTTTGACTATGCTCAAAAAGTGTTGCAGGGCCTCTTTAAATGAAAACTCTGCTCGGTGAAGTGGAGCACGTGAAAGAGAAAGAAAGAAAATAGAAATAAAGGGAATAAAGACATAAAAAGATATACGCAGGAAGAGAAAAAAGCACGAAAAAGAGGTCGAAAATACAGAAAAACAAAAGGAAAAAAAGCAGAGAGAGCTGACAGAGAAAGAGATAATATCTGGGGTTTTACGTCCTAAAACCTCGCTATGATTATGAGAGACGCCGTAGTGGCTCCAGAAATTTTGACCATCTGGTGTTCTTTAAATCGCACAGCACACGGGTCTCTAGCATTTCGCCTCATCGAAATGCGACCGCCGCAGCCGGGATCGAACCCGCGACCTTCGGGTCAGCGACAGAGAAAGAGAGAAACTGACACGAAAAAGAGATAGAGAGAAATAAGGAGAGAAAAAAGTCACAGTTTCGCCACAAGGCGAAGCAATGAATGCGATTGCAACAAATTGGAATGTCAAGCGACGAATGGCAAGCAGCTCGAAACGGGCAGCGCGCTGCTCACGCACGCATGACGCACGAAAACAACACGCACAGAACGAGAGAGAACTAATAACGTTCACACCTCGACACTTAACGCGCTGCTCAAAGATCGACGCACGGAACGTATTCACAGGTACAGACGAGTGCGAACTAACAAGTGTCACAGTTGTTACTTCGCTGTGTTTGAAAAGCGTGTTATTTTCGCAAACGGGGGACTGCCGTGAGCGAAGTGACCTTCGTGCGCTCGGTAACTACAAGGCAATCGTTCCGGCGAAAGCCCAATTCTCCTCCACCGCGAGATAAGCGCGCGCGCGCGCGCAAGGGCGTCTACCCCCCCACGGGGCAAAGTGCGCGAGGGAGATGAGCGCATGAGCGCCGGCGTCGCGACGGGGGGGGGGGGGGGGGGGGCTTTGCGCCATCTCGCTGGTAATGCTGAAAACACGCCGAAAACTCGCTGTATATAAATAGCTCGCCGTTTGAACGTTGCAGGACGTGCGCTTTCGTGGCTCAGCTGTTAGCGCCGCGCGCTGCAGAGCGAGAGGTCCCTGGTTCGATGCCGCGCGTCTGAAACATTTTTCTGAATTATTTTTCTTTGTGGCTTTTATAAATATATAGATACATATACGGGACATGACGGCGACGGCGAAAACCAGCCGGGAGTGTCCATATAATTGTTATAGCAATAAAAAGAAACAGAGAGGAAGACAGAAATAGGAGAGAAAGAAAGGGAAGGAAAAGAAATGGAGAGAGAAATAAAGAAATAGAAATGAACGGGTACAAAAAAGCCGAAAGAAAGAGAGGAAAGAAAAAAATAAAGAGAAACAAAGAAGGCCACCCGGCTCCTCTCTTCCTTCAGGATTGGCACCAGTGTAGTGCGTAGCTGTCGTAATTTTTTTCGCAACTCCACACATCGCACCCAAAGAATAAGCTGTCAACCAGGCCCGTAGCCAGGGGGGGGGGGGGGGTCTAGGGGCCCGGGCCCCCCCCTCGAAATTCGGATAGAAGGGGGTGTTTTACCGAGGACAAATAATAAAGATGAGTGTTTTTCAAGGCCTTCAACAAGTGCCCCCCCCCCCCCCCCCCCCACCCCGAAAAAAATTTTTGGCTACGGGCCTGCTTTGTGTGTTTCAGAATGCTTGCCGATTTACTGACCTGCTTCGGCGCGCCTTAATTCAAGTTTCGTCACTTCCTTGTCACGTTACGGCCCTACGCAACAGTGCGAGTTCATTGTAGTAACAGCTGTGCGCCTGCCTCGCTAGCCCATATGTAATCTGCTCCACCACCATTCCCTCCTGCCTGGACGCTGCGCGCAACCGCTCGGTCGCGCCAGACGTGATGCCACGGAAAACTGTATGCGCATGCGCTCCTTTGTTCTGTATAAAGCCGGTGCGTGGCGGCGGCGCGCGGCGCCAGACGCAGACATGAGGAGACCGAAAGACCGAAAGCCTTGACAATTAGATCAGTTTGATCGACAGGGCACGCAGGGCGGCAACTGCCTGTGGTGTCCTGGACTGAGGACAGCCAGCACTGCTAGATGGGACTTGCGGACCAAACTGACCCCGCACCACAAACCCCTTTCTGTTACTGTTTTCCTTCCTTCCTTCGCTCTTCCGATGAGGAAGCTGCTTACCGGGAATCGCGGCGCGAGACCGCTGAATTCGACTTTAACTTGACATCACTTGGCATTACCTCATAAAACTCGGCATCACTTCTTATGACCAAGACTAGGAACCAGGGGCGTAGCCAGAAATCTTTTCGGGGGGGGGGGGGGGGGGGGCACCTCCTTGATTTCGGGAGGGGCACCTCCTTGAAATGGTCATTTTTCGCTCTGCATGCCATGGCGAAAAAAATTTTCGGGGAGGGGGGGGGGGGCATGTGCCTGGTGTGCCACCCCCTGGCTACGCCACTGCTAGGAACCGATCAGCTCCGCTGTGCCTTTAGCCTTGCGCCAATAGGGCAAGCTACGCCCGGCGCTTTTTAAATGCGAAGCATTTCTTTGCGCACTGCAGGCATGAGCGCTTCTATCTATCTAGCCGCCTAAGTCTGGGTGCTGTGAGAGCGTGCAGAGAAACTGACATCGGCAGCGTAGACCGCAGGAATGCAAAGATAAAAAATCGGGATCTCAGCAGGAATCGAACCCAAGCATTCTGCGTGGCAATCAGCTATTCTACCACAGAGCATGCCAGGTCTTGAAACTTCTTTGGAAAAAGACAACATGCAGGCGTAAGGTCGGTGCAACTTCAATTGTGGTTGCCGTTCTCCATGGCTATCTAATTTTATAACAAAAAAGAAAAAAAAATCAGCCATACGCTTCAGCATTACGCTTCGCGTAAAGAACATCACGGGCTAATACAAGAACAACATTTAAGCCTACCACAGCTGGTGCTGGTAGTGCAACTATGAACAACCAATTCTCACATTTGCATGTTTTCTAGATACGCGAATGCGTATGAAATTTCTACATATGTTTACTGAGTACTCCGCCTCGTAACGTTATGTTCATTTTTAAAAAAAAGTGCCAGACAGCAGACTTCGTGATGCATGCTTCGCTTATATATATATATATATATATATATATATATATATATATATATATATATATATATATATATATATATATATATATATATATATATATATATATATATATATATATATATATATATATAGCGTATCATTGATTCCCACGGTACGTGGGATCGCCATCATTTTTTTTTTTCCCCTAGCGAAAATCTTGCGACCGCTCTATGCTGGTGGTGTGTCGTAGTGGAACTGACCTGATGCTGTTAATGTTATCCTTCCGGACCTCCTCGGGTGTTTCGTCGCATAACTTCAAATCAATATGAGCTAGACAGGCGTACATATCCATGGAATGAACAGCGAAGTGATTTTTGAATTCTGCCTTCAAAACAGTAAATGCAGATCGATCCTGGACACTGTTCTGCGATATGAAGTGTGCAAGTTTAGACAACGCAGAAGCAGCTTTATCGATTGCAATATGCACTCAAATGTGTTTTAATGTTTTAAATTTTGAATATAATGTTAGTTTCAACCGTATTATGCGACCATTTTACTCTATAAATGCAAGTTTCCCACTTTAAAGGAGCAGTGACATAAAACTTCAAGCTTGAGGTGTGGATTTCACTCGATTGCTTGGCGTGCAAAAGTTTTTTGAGCGAAGTATGAATTGCGTCCGTTACGTAGAAGCTATTTTATTTCAATGGGGAACAGCATACGAAGGTACGCCGCATTCAGCACCCTGTGAGATCGACAGTATTATGACGTGTTCAGCGATTCCACAGGCCCGCCCCAGGCGCTGAGTGACGATGCACTAGTAACGACAACGTCAACGATCTCTGTTGTAATCGCGGTGCCGACTGACGGCGACGCCTGGCAGTGGCTTCACTTCAGTTGTCTGTGTTGTTCGTCTCAAATCTTTCGTCTTCGCCGCACCGCTATGATGTAGCGACGCTTCGAATGATTTGTCGTGTGTTTTTCAAAAAAGAGCTGTGGGACGATGCCCTCCGCGACGGACCTCCTGAGGTCCTTCGAGCCATTATACAGCGGGCTCGACATATCGCCGGAATCATCCTAGGGACACCGGACTAGGCGTTCCTCCCATGCTCTCCTCTCACTTGAAATTATTAATAAAGATGTTTCACTCTCTCTCTCTCACGTGTGATAATTTCGAGCGCCGATCTCAACAGCATTACGTGCAAGCATGTCGTGAAACAGCTGTGCGTGACTGACACCGGTGGCGTTTCAAGTACCACAAGAAGGAATGTCTTTGTCGCGGGGAGCTTCTACGGAAAGCTTCCAGGTAGGACTGTGTATGCAATATACGTACGTCTCTCGACGCGTCTCCGCATTGCATTGAACGTTGGCCTTACACACACAGAGACTGTGCCAAAATAGAGGAGACGATTACTGGGCTAGCTGTTCTTGGGATTTTGACAGCGACATGGGCGCGACGCGCCAGCTCTGACGACGTCCGGCTTGGGACGAGACGCGCAGAGTGTCGACAGCGTGTGTGTTGTTGGGCGGGCGGTAAAAGAAGGCGAGCTCGGCGTAGTGGAAGAATCGGCAGACGCGAATGAAATTCTGAGCAGTGCGGACGTATTTCACCTTTAAGGCGATCGACCATTTGCGTTGAATAAATCGTTTATTATTGTTAGCCACTGGACTGCTTATTTTTGTGGACAAGATAGGAGCCCCCCGTCCTATCCACAACGTTTCTTCCTGGTCTGTGTTCTTACCAGCCAGCATGGCCCAAGCCAGCAGTGGCGTAGCCAAGGGGGGGGGGGGGTTCAAACCCCCCCCCCCCCCCCCGAAAATTTTCAGTTTTGCTTGCGTATATATGCACTATCCCTCAAGAGGAAGGTATATAACAGCTGCATCTTACCGGTACTTACCTACGGAGCAGAAACCTGGAGACTTACAAAGAGGGTTCAACTTAAACTGAGGACGACGCAGCGAGCGATGGAAAGGAAAATGATAGGTGTAACCTTAAGAGACAGGAAGAGAGCAGAGTGGGTCAGGGAACAAACGGGGGTTAAAGATATCATAGTTGAAATCAAGAAGAAAAAAATGGATATGGGCCGGGCACGTAGCACGTCGACAGGATAACCGCTGGTCATTAAGGGTAACTGACTGGATTCCAAGAGATGGCAAACGCGTGAGGGGGGAGACAGAAAATTAGGTGGGTAGATGAGATTAAGAAGTTTGCAGGTATAACGTGGCAGCAGAAAGCACAGGACCGGGTTGATTGGCGAAACATGGGAGAGGCCTTTGCCCTGCAGTGGGCGTAGACAGGCTGATGATGATGATGATATGCACGCACACATACAAACGCACGCACGAACATACATAAAGTATGGTTGAACCCCCCCCCCGAAAAAAATTTCTGGCTACGCTACTGCAAGCCAGCGTCTCTAGGTGCCTTCTCGTCGCTTCTAGGACCAGCGGCGATTTCAGAATCGATGCTTTGCCAAGGATTGAATCGAAAATGATTAGCGACGTCGCGAATCCCATTGATTTACAATTCATCAGTGCTTTCTCGTAGACACTGATGACGGCGACGACGACGATGGTGGCATAGGCGGAGAGTACGGGGTGGGCTGGGGGGCTCGGCCCCCCCTCCCCCCCCCCCGGCCGACTTCATGGGGGGGGCAGAGCCCCCCCCTGGTCCCTGCCCGGGATATTTTTTTATGATCTTGGCTTAGGTCCCTGTCCATTGACAACGAGCGTTTGGCCTCCAGTCTGGCAGCTATTTATTACACAGGGGGGCTGTTCATACCCGCTTTTTCTTATTTCAGGCTTTTAAAATTCGGATCATGGACCAGTGACAAGTGAAACACTCAGTTAAAAATGCGCCTCAGATTTGTATGTGCAGAATATGTTGTGTTGACAAACAACTGAAGCGACCTCTTAAGCTATGACAAGTTAAAAGATGTCTTGAACCGCGTAGCGACTGCTTTTCAGTACACAAAAATGCTTCCGAGAACACAAAGCAATCCCGACACAATCAGACAGGGAATGCTTTATTTCACACAGGCTTGCTCGCCAATAAAAAAAAAGGATGATTTTTTGGTTGTCCACTCCTCGACAAGAGTGCCTATAAAGGTGCCGAGAAAAGATAGCACGCATATTTTATTTTATCAGCAAAGGGTTTCACTGCCAGTTCGGTGACCGAAAAGCAACTCAAATACTCGTCCAGAAAACAACCCTCGGGGGAAAAATTCGTAACTCCATCTTCGCCCAAGGTCTATAAAGGGTAGAAAATGGTATTTTTTTAAGCATCTGAGAATTATTTTTGGCCATCACAAATTGAATTCACTGGCATAATTAAATCCTGTGCCAGCATTGGCCCACTATCTCATGTGTGGTGCATGTTTTAACAATGTAATTCATCAAAAAAAAGAAAAAAATCGGCGGATCCCACGCGTTGTGGGAGTCGATTTTATGTGATGCAGTCACCGAGTAGCAGCCTATGTGGTATTTTACAGCGAAAGCTGTTACGAGATTACAACAAGGGTCGTTTTTGCGCCGTAGTTGTCCGCCGCCGCCGCCGCCGGTGTCCGTAACCAATATCGCACGAAATAAGAAAAAAACTAAATAAATAAGCAATCACCAACGACATATCGGGAATCGAACCGGGTCTTCTGCGTGGCAGCCCAGCACTCTACCACTGAGCTACGCCACTGCTTGAAACTGCGGTGCAAACTGATCCTATGCAGGCTTCATGTCGGGTAAGAAATCGCGTTAACGTGTGTTGTAAAGCGTTTTAGAACAGTGAAGTAACAACCAGGCGTCACACAATACGAATTGCGTAACGAGTGGGTCGTTCAATGCTCCAACCCATTACAAAATGGCATAATTCTTCATCGTCGTCAGCCACAGCATCAACAAAGTGCACATAATTCGTTACAAGTGTGTAGCGGGTACCGCGCTTTTCCGAAGAATGAAGAATATTGGTATAGTAGACGCTTCCCCACCACACAAAAATTATGATGATTTATGGCGTAGTGGGTACCATGTAAGTGCGCTTGTAGTAGTTGCCCCAAGAGTGTTTAAAAAAGGCTCTAGAAAGGCCGCGCTTCCAGCTTTCGCTGTGACTGTGCTGCGCGTTCCGCGCAGGCCTGCGCGGAACGCGCAGCACAGTCACAGCGCAAGCTGGAAGAGTGGCATTTCTAGAGCATTTTTTAAACACTCTAAGACATTTTCGCTTTGAGCCAAGCGTTGCGAGGAGGATCAATGTCTTTGTGTAAATTTAAAAATAGATCGAGAGTCTCCCACAAGAGATATTCATACTGAATTCATACTGAGGTTGTATTAAATTCTTTATTTTATTCTTTAATTTGGGAGTCGGACTCTCTCTTTCTCTCCCTATAGGAGGGTTGCAAGGGGGGCGGGGCCCCCGAGATGGCGCGTCGGAACGGCAGCGCGTACATCTTGGTGGTTTCCGCGTGGGCTCAGACGCATTCTACCCGCGTCATGCACACTGTCACGCACAAAGCATCTCGTCGCCGCTCGCCATTTCGAGAAAACCGATGAAGCGCGCCACCAGAGAACATCTGCGCCACCACGGGGCACCAATATGGCGGCGGACGCCGCTAGCGATCCAAGCAGATGACATCACTTGCAACCTTCCCATATATATATATATATATATATATATATATATATATATATATATATATATATATATATATATATATATATATATATATATATATATATATATATATATATATAGAGAGAGAGAGAGAGAGAGAGAGAGAACATTGGTGGAAGAGAAAGTCGGGCCCCGCCCCCTCCGGGAAAATGAAAACTCTCCGCCATACGGATGGTGGGCATGAACACATGATTACATGTGCGCACATAGCAGACGAAATGACAGCTGAAAATCAGTTTCGTGTGGCCACGTGATCAGGTGGGGCGTGACCGCGCGAGGTGGCCGCGCTGCTGGCGTTGCGAATTGGCGGGCTTTGCACCAGTTTTGAATCGCGCTCGTAATCAATATTGGAGATATTTATTCACCCCTCTGTTGCATTATCAGTAGCAAATCGTTACTAAGGGGTCAATAACTACACTTTGACGCAGAAAACGCGACATGCGTAAAGTTGATATCAAGTTTCAAGTTACGTGCGAAAGGCACACCGGTCGATCGTGGCGCACTTCTGGTGGCGTCATCGCAAGTGTCCACCGTCTACCATTGGTCAAGTTTCACCGCTAGCTTTAAAAGCAAAACTTTTACCTTCATGTGCTCTTCTAGTAATGAGCCCATGATTGCGAAATTAACGATTCTCAAATTGTGTTTCACTTAGTGTACCTAAGTATTAAGTGGCCAAAGCTAATCCGCAGTTTTAACAACGTATCCGCAAACAACTGAACACACAAACGCAACAGGCATGCTCTTTATTGTCGCCCCCCACTACGACGTCCGTTGAGTGAAGCTGATAAACCGTCAAGTCAAGCTGATGGAGGGTTGGCGTTAAACCTTGACGTAAGTCCTGAAGCCACGGCTCTTTCACCCGGAGGACTTCTCTGGCGCGTTTTCGATGGAATGAATCTGCGATGCCTCGCCTTGCTGTTGTGGTCGGTTCACCTCATTTCCGGGCCGGAGCGAACTGCTGCCGAGGCGTTTCTTTGCCTTCGATTCCACACCATGCACCGTTTTCGGGAAGTGCTTCGGACCATGTCGTTCAGCTCCCTGTTCTTTCAAGTGTGGGACTCCGTCGGGCGTGGAAGACTGGGCGATGAAAGAGCCTGCAGATCCGCGCACCACAGCCGCACTCCACTCCTGAAGGCTGCTGTTTGCCAAGTCTGCAGCGCCGTCCCCGAACAACGCAGCGGTGATGTTTCGTGCCGTTGCCGATGTCGTCAATGTCCAGGGCGCGGCCGGCGTTTTGAGCTTCCTTCTCGGTAAGCTGGGCTTCTCTCAGAACGAAGGTAAGGGCGACAAGGGCCGCGACGACCAGCGTGACCACGATCGCAGACATCTGAGCAAACCACAGGGTGGGCCTGCGATGCCACGAACGGCGTTGTTTAATCACACGTATCGGTAAAAGCTACGTTGCGTGACAGCAGTGACCATGGCATGACATTACCCTAAGCACGAGTTTCAGGAAACAACATGTGCGAGCATAGGTGTGCGCAGGATTCTCCATTAGGAAAGGCAAGTTCAACCAGCCCCCCCCCTTCCTTTGGTCGAGTCCGAAAGGAATTAAGTTTCGCTATGGATGCAAAAATGATAATGGGGCGAAGACGCGCTTCACAAGGGCTTGCTTTTGGTCCCCGGCTTTCTGGGGATAAAGGTCGGGAAGTAAACAGTTCTTGGAATACAGGTTATTAGCCGCAATTATCGTCAAAAACTTGCATGGTCATAACCCTGCACTTTTAAACAATGACGTGACAGCTCGGACTGAGTACATTGTGGCAGACACATGCAAATGTATGAGAGACTTGGCGCCCCCCTCTAATTTGAATAGAAGAGGGGGGGGGTGGACAAAGGACGAGGGAGCGCCCTCCGCCGTAGCTAAATTGGTAGAGCATCGGACGCGTAATTCGAAGGTTGTGGGTCTGGGCCCTACCGACGGAAAGGGTGATTTTTCATCCATCTCAATTGCTTTCAATTTAGGTCAGAATCGTTACACTACGGTTAAGAAAACAAATAATGTCCCCTATGCTTTCCTTGGCTTGATTGTCGGTTTTATTAGTTCGCGTGAAATAAGTGTGTTTGGTCATCACTAGTGTAGAGTTTCCTTTTCGACTAAACGTAATCAGAACCATGGTCGGTATAATTTAACGATTCCGTTCGCTCAGACGTTCCTTTCTTATAGGCCAGGTTATTTTTACTCGCACTCAAGTTTAGCGCAAGCATATACACAATTAATCTTGACCCCATTTATCTGTCGGCGCGGCCAGCGTAGGGGCTGCGGGTTGGTTGCGTCAGTCCTTAGCTCTGACGTGGCGTCAGAGCTAAGGGTGAGCGAACACAGGCGGCCAGCATGCGGTAAGGACAGGCCAAATGCTATTGTGGTCATCCGTTCTACCAGAGACGCAGCCCACCACCAAAGATGGCTATTCCTTGCGAGAGATGGCAATGCTAGTCTATATATCCACCGTTTAACAGCTTGGGGGAGGCTGATACCACCTGTGATAACGCGGGCGGATCACCTCTCGGACCAGCGGCGGATTGCGCGCGAAAAGGAAAATACGTATCTACGTGCTCATTGGAGTGGAATCGCTACATTCCGTCACATGTTCCCCTTATCATGGGAGGCGGCCCTTCCCCCCTCCCCCCATAGCTGTTTCTTCCAATCAGTTTATCTCTTCAGGGAGCTTATTTCTGCGTAGAAATACATTAGGGGCCCTGCCCCCACTGCGATGCAACTCGGGCTTGCACCCCGCAAAACAAAACCCTGCCGACGCGCATGGTCATATCCTTACCAGAATTTGGCCCCTGTGGTCCGAGCGCTTCTCAACCGCCTTCGAAGGGCTGAAAGAGCGCGGCCCTCGCTCAATCGCTGCACCGCTGACCGTGAGCGATGTCGTTGTTGTTGGGTCAGCGCTTGGCGTCGCCCTCCCTGGAAAGTGACCTCGGACTGCAAACCCGGGGCCTGGGTCAGTGGCACTTCATCCTCTCCTTCCTCGCCGAAAGTAATGCAGTCGCCGGCCGAGAACTGGATCTGCGTTTTGTGCTGCGTGCGGTGCATGAACAAACGGGTGACGTGCGCTTCTCTTAAAAGGTACACGTTCTGTCATGCCAAGTAAAGTGAGGGATGCATTAAAATGCTAACGACGGGCTACCAAGCGCGTGCATGTGTGTAACAGACGATTTGAAGCATCAATATGGACAGTCGATTCGGCAAGGTGAACTGAATAGCAAGTGGTTGTTTGCTGGAGCATTTTAGGTATAAGATGTAGGTCATTCCACGCCAAACGTCCCAGTCACTTTGGCGACCATCTCAAATGTACTCGAAAAAAAAAAAGTGCTCATTTATTGAATTGAAACCGGGGATCCGATGAAATATTCCGTGGATAACGTTTTTTTTTTTTGGTCACGTGGGAGCCTTTCGAATTTCGCATATTGTTGTATGGTGTTTGTCAGAACATTTATTGAGAGTGTCGTTTCTCGTTTCAATGCCAACTTTGGTTTACATATGAAGCGAAGGCGCTTGCGTAAGGCGTTCGTAGCTCAATAATATTACTGCAATTTTTCTGTCATATATGCCTCCAGAAATCTTGCCACAATCTTTCATGTTTGCAGTTTTTCTTTTCTAATATTGCGCTATGTATGGTTATCTGAGTAATCAATACTCAGCCTGTGGGAGGTATATTTTGCGTTAACAACATTTCTAGACCACTGAAGTTTGTAAATCTTATGCGAAAAAATCACGGAATTTCAGAAAATCTTCATTTTGGTCGACATTGAGACGCAGTTTACACCACGTGGTGTTCCAATTAAAAATCAGCTTTATAGCTTAATAGAAAGCAAATAAAGAGTTCTTATATGACAAGTTTTAACATTAAATTTAATTTTTCAATTTCCGCATTGACGGCTATCTTCCCATTTGCTCAAACGGCAGCTTCCTCATTGAAGTTCCCCATTGACGTCAATGGGGAATTTGAAAAAAAAATTCCAACAGACGCGCGCCGACCGCGCCTCGTAAGCAAGCCGACAAGTGTTGCCGCCTGAACAGTGTATATGACAGGGCTGGGCAAAGATACATTGAAATTGTATCGCGATACGATACAAGATACTCGAGCAAGACGTATTTGTGATACAGATACAAGATACTTCCGAAAAAATTGTATCCGATACGATACTTGCCAATTGTATCTTCAGATACTTCGATACATTTGCAAATTAGCGATTATATCTATATAATGAAACAGCAAGGCCCTATGTACAAATGTGTTTTCTTGAAAATTTCTTAACTGCGACCAACTTAGCTAACTTTTAACGAAATACCTGTTTGTATCACAAGATTTCTGTCTTTCTTGCTCAAGGTATATTAGTTTCATCCCGGAACAACTTATTGAGATGTGTTTGGCTGCTTAATATGACAGCCCTTTGACCGCTGCGCTGTATAGTACTTTTTGCTTGAAACTTTTGTAATTGATGGGTGTCGCTGCTCTACTTGGCGACCAGCTAATGCAGGGGTGTCAAACACGCGACCCGCCAACCTTTCCCTTGCGGCTCGCGCATGACTATCTTCGTCGCATATTTTTTCATCTTCTAAATGAGTGTATTCGTGAGCTACACAGACATGACTCGTCTCGAGCATTTTTTATCCACGAGGCACCCCATGTGGTCACTATGAGTTGAAACATCACCGTGGAACGCAAGCTCTATAGTTTGGAATCGGCGTCCAGCTTTAAGTCAATATGTGGTCAGAATCGATATGTTGTTGGAATACTGACGTCAAATCATCTTCCATCACCCATATATTATATAGGGACACTGCCGCCTTTCAAATGGCAACAGTAGCCGAAATCTTGTACGAACTTACCTCCCCCCTCCTCCTCCGCTCTCAAAAGTCACAAAATTTAGCCCTGGCGGAACTAAATTATGTGACTGCAGCCGGCTACCTGAGGTGAGTTTGAGACCCCTCAGCTACTGAATTGCCATCTACTTGCAAGAACGCTATTAAGATGTCTCCGTACGATGACGCAAATACCACTGTGCAAAGTTACCTTGTCCACAAGCATATTACCATTTTCGTAATACTGCATTAACCGACAGGTGTAGAGCAGCAACAACACTGGTAGCGATATTTGTGACGCATCGTGTGAAGACGATAACTACAGAGTGAGGGCTCACAGTTCATTGGGGACATAAATCTGCAACGATCTTTCATATTCTACTTATCTAATGGCGTAAATCCTTTGTTAGCAACATATTCACTAACGTGCAATCTTTTACCACTTCTTCTCCTTTAGAACTTGAGCCGCTCATAAACGTCTGAGATGTATTGTAGTGGCCCAAAGCGCTGGCACTATATCACTGCTATTCAATATATTGCCACTTCTAGCTCTGCTTTCCTGCAGATTTGTAACAAGAATACTATAGTGTGACCTAAAAAACAAAACGGAAAACGAATATATCTAAGGGAAATAGCTAGGCTGTTCCGTGTTTAACGACCAAAGGGAATAAAAGTATAGAGGGTGTTTCACGTAAGGATTACCAAATATTAAAAAAGTGGTTACCCGCCTCTGAATAAAATCAAAGATATACCGTTTAATGTCATTTGCATCTCGTTATCGTACATTTTATATTGAGCTGAAATTGGTTATTTAAATAAGGTCAATTATGCCACAATTTTAACATTCACTTTCCAACTGCGCATTTAGGAACGAGTGATCTCTTTTTTTTTAATTTTTGGCAGCGTACATGTTTCGTGGAGAATATTTTCGGCCTTTGAAAGGAAACCCGCAAAATGTGAAATAAAACCACGTTCGCAGACAGTTTAAAACAAGAATGAAGCAGAGAACGTATTTTATCAGCAGGTTACAAAAGAAATATTACAATATACAGACTAGAGAAAACTATTCAGAGGGTCAGGTAATATACGAGAGGCAAACGGAGGACATCAAGGAAACCACTTGGGATAACAGTCAAATTACCATTCAAAGAACTTCTCAAATAATTGACCAGGAAGAACAAAGACACAGCACGTCATAATATTTACTGTTACGTATATGCTTGTTCTATTAACGCGATAGCGTTAAAGAGCTCGTTTCTCAGAAATTCCGGCGTCGGCGTCGGTGTCGGCGTCGTTGGCTGTGAGCGAAAAATCTTGTCCGTGACCGAAAAATCGAGAAAGATGCAAATGAAATAAATAATAAAAATTTCCGGGTCCAAGTGAGGATCGAACACAGGTCCTCTGCGTGGCAAGCAGGTGTTCTACCACACAGCCACGGCTCTGCTTGGCAATACAGTGAAAATAACTTCGTCTGCTTGGAAATACAGTGAGAACTTTCATGCTTCGCAAACGCAAGCGTCTTTTATATAGGCGTCGCAATATAACATATAGTATCCCAGTAATATTGCGTGGTACAAGCGTACATTGCCATCGGACATCAGAACATGGGACTATCATAATGCCTTCGTAGTTTAAAGCTGGCCACCCATTACAAAAGGCACACACCTTACTGCGCGTATTCCCTTAAGACCACGTAGTGGGTGCATAGCAAGTATGCACTAAGTGGTTGAAGAACGCACTCGGGACAGGACATCGCTATCGCGTTCAACTCTTAAAGGCGAAGCTTAAGGGACCCCCAATTTTCGCATCTAACATCGGCACCGATAGTACGATGGTTGTTAGAACCTCCTTCGCATGTAAGTCTGTCATTGTATGTCTGTCATGCTTACATACCTATGATCTTTCAGATCGCTGATGTGCTAAAGCCGCGAAACGTAAAGCAGCCGCATTCCTTCAATCTTGATACTTAGCAATGAAGCATCACGCAAGACAAACTTCGATAACGAAACTATAGAGGCGTCAGAATTTGAGTGAAAGATGCCGCACGCATCAGAGTACGCAGCTTGATGCCGTGCCGACGAACAAGTGTCATGGTACCGACACAAATAAGAAGGAAGAAAACATCGATAAAACAAAAGACGTTCGCGCGCTTACTTTTGGTGATATCAATGGCTCGAGCACCGTCACGTGACTCTGTTCCATCAATAAGGACGCTTAAAGCTCATCATCTGTGCTCGCTGGCGCGCTCTGACGGTAGTATACAAGAATGCCACTGTCGTTAGTTTTATGCAGGTGGCTTAGTGGCAGCAATATCAGCTTGAGAACCGGAATTCAGGTCGATGCTTATTGCTTCGTACGATGGTGTTTCTACAGCAGTATCTTGTATCTTAAGATACACGATACATTATTAAATGTATCGGAAATACAGATACAGATACTCGTTTTGCGAGACGTATCGCGATACAGATACAAGATACCCAAAGTGTATCTAAGATAGTATCGAAGATACATGTATCTTCGATACTGCCCAGCACTGGTATATGATCATACACCGTGGTCAGCAGAAGCCAGCTGTTTGCGAGAAATGTCAGTGAGGGGCTCGGTGGAATATAAAAGAGGGTGTCGGTTCATCGGGAGCGCACTCTTCCAGAATGGCCAAGACTGCTCGTACTCCATAGGAAGAAGCCCCCGATGTAGGCAATGGAAGAAGGGCAATAGCCTGACGAATGGGGCCATCAGCTTCGCTGTTTCGTCGGCCTTCATAGATTGGAGCTGGCGGCTCTTTTTTGTTTGTTAATTATGCACTTGCTTACTCAACTTGATCGAGAAAATATGGTGACAGCTAAAGTGCATGAACGTTTAAGCGTGTGTGTGGCAACTCGGTTCTTCATTAAAATTACGAATAGTCAGCTTTGAGGATCTCGTACAAGAAAAGAATATCTCGAGGACGCAGAGGATTTCCGCTTAGAGTGAATATCGATATACGAAGACTGATTCGTCAATTCTCTCAATCCCATAGATCGGCAGATCAAGCACGCTAACCTGAACAAGCGCCGTAGAACAATCGGTCGACCCAGTTGAAAAACGCTTATAAGCCGCAAAGGGGAAAGAATAATGCAAATAGTTCCCTTTAGGGCGCACACCTCGCGCCAGAAATTCTCTTTAGATTTGAGAAACTCTTGCCTCATATTCTGAAAGCTTCGACCAACAGTTGCTGCGTCTCGCCACTGTTAACTCTCCTCTGGTACTCCTCATTGGGTTATTAGAAAAGGAGCGCAAATTAAAACATACGCGCAGACAGTAGACTGGCAGGGAGAACGATCGTCCTATTTGATTCGTCAGCGCGCGTGTGTTAATATTAGCGTGGAACAAGCTCGCTCGAACTGGGCACATCAAATTTTCTCGATGGTGGCTCGATTTTCTTTTTCTTTTCCTTCTTACAGACTAGCCTGTTCAGCTGCTGCGCTTCCATAGCAATACATCGACCGAGTGAAAGGTTAGCGAAAGGCGGCATCTTACCATGCCGGTCAGGTTGTCACAGGATCCGAGGTAAAGCAGTCGCGGAGGTCAGCGAACAGCCAGGCGCTTCTGTCGAGGACCACCGAGGGATGTGCGCGTGAGGAACGCGCCTGGGAAATGCGCGAGGTTCGCGGCCACGCGGGCACCTGCGCTTCTTCTTCCAATCGCCTCGGTCATCGAGTGCACAGCGCCACGAGAGGGGCAAATTAACCCTTTCAGTCCCAGTGATTCCAATTGGAATCATAAATTATGTAGGTCAGTCAGCAAGCATCTGGTAAAGATAAAGCGTTGTTCTTCCTCAAGAGCCCGTATTCAGCATCTGCCCTACATGTGGTGTCAACACACAATAAAGCGAGGTCACATCTGAACGAAGAAATTACAGAAGCGGTCGTGCTGTTCGCGCATTTCGCTGAGGCAGCGTCTTCTTTCACCGTACAGAGATAAGGCATTTATTTTAGTTCTGTGCCGGAAACTTGGATTTTGGCTAATGGACATTATGCTATCCTATCTAAATAACATTTTAAATAATAAATGAAGTAAAAATTATGGAATTATTATTAAATAATAATTATTTATTAAATTAACTGGCACATTATTTACTCTTCACTGAAAAGTGTGAGCAAAGAGTTTTTCAGTTTTTTTTGCACTACCACGATCATGCATGCGCATATCAAAATGTAAAAACTAGTTGCTTACATTGAAAATAGTTATTTCTGGACTGAAAGGGTTAAACTGCACTTTAAGAATGACGTTTTCAGAGACCTTTGAAAGGTTTCCTTGTCTTGCATAACCGTACTCGGGTGAGGGGAAGAGGAGTTTTTGAAGAAGAAAGAACTTTCGTTTTTGTTTATGCAGCTACCGCCTATATTTAATTTTTTTTTTCGTTTTGAAGTTTAAACCACAGTGTTACATTGTTTACATTTTTTATATTCATGCATGACTGTAAAAATACAACTCGGGCATGACTGTCATGCGTGACTCGTTCGCAATACTTCTTTTTTCATCATTTATGACTAATTATACTGTAGCCGATCACCCGGGAATATTTAACATTTTCCTCGGAATTTGCAATCTAGTAGTTCTTTGTTTGAAAAATTTCCCCAATTTTTTTCCCTTTCTGTTACTGTTTATTTTCTTAGTAAATGTACAGGGTGGGCTCCGCCAGGTCGCTGAGGATCCAACTAACCAATCAGCCATCTGGTGCGTCGGCGATGCTTCAAGAGTCGGTGAATATTTCGCGCGGATGTTCAGGGCGTATGAGGCATGCCGCGAGGGCAATAACTTTGCATTGTCCATCCATGACGAACTTGAACAGCCAAGAACTAAAATGACCTCTACATTGATCCCACACTCAGGCACGGCCGGTCTGGAGGCGCCTGCTGGGCGAGCGGGCGCCTCCAGAACGGCCGTGACTCGGGATACGAGGTGGTACATTTTATTTATAAATATTTATTCACAAATTCCTCGTGTGGGACATAAATATACGCATTCGTTGTCTTGTCGGTCGCCGTGACCGCGCATCACGTTCCCTCGTCCACCTTCCTGGCCAGCTCGAGCAGCAGGGCCTTGATGCCGGCCCAGGTCTCCTCACCGGTGGGCACGATCTGGTCGCGCGGCAGGGTGAACCCGTGGCGACCAGTGTCCCGCAGCTCTACCGTGTACGCGTACGGAATCTGTGCTTCGCCGAGTGCCCAGTCGTCCGAGCCTCCCGAGGCAACGTCTGCAACAAACGAGGATGCGTAGCGTTGTGTGGGTGCGACCTCACTCCGGTTACCCCGCGGCACTTACACAGCATACTGGTGGACGTTCCAACATTGTACTTGGTACCGTGCACCTTCTCTAGCGCAGTCGTGGCGACTCTTGCTGCGCGGGCCTGCGTAGGACAGAACGCTTCTCAGTGGAGACGGCGTATAGGCTCATTAGACAAGGAACACAGCGTCGCGTCACGCTAACTATCAGAGATACAGACATGACGTAGAAGAACGCCCACAAGAATACCTATAGTATAGAAGTTGCATGGATGATCACGTCGTGCAACGGGGACAAAGGACACATACTTCATTTCCCCGCTTTTAAAACGTGTGCCTTGTTTAAGCAAACAAAGCACGGAGCTGCGCTGATATTTACTATTCATCTTTTCGTACGCCCAGATGTCGACTATATACCAGTCTATACGCAAGAATGAACAGACGCGAATATAGTCCTTGCCATGTGTATGTGTTTCGTACTTGTGCAAAGTATGTGCTCGTTACCTGCAAGGCTTCTTTGTTTGCGCATTGCCTGTTGATCAAGCCGCGATATCCATGTGACTTATTCATTTATATACAATGAAACCGCATCTGACTACCTGGGAGTCAACAATTTCGATTTTTTGCTTATTTATTTATTTAGTTTGTGGGGGTGCTGTCACCCCCTGTAAGGTCGTCTGCGCCCCACGGCGCGCGCGTCTCGCGGATAAGCCGCAGTTTGGGGCTTGATGGCCGCCGAGCGGAAAGTGGCGTTGTGCTCGCGCGTGTAATTATTATCATCATCATCGTTAAAGTTAGCATGGTAGCGCCAGCAGCGCCGCTGGGCGGCGAAGCTGGTGGGCGCATCGGGAAGAAAGTCTCTTTGGCGTTTGGCGGCTGGCGTGGACGGGCGGCTCCTGCGGTGGGTCCGCGTGGGGAGGGCACCGCGCGGGTCGTCTCCCGCGGGCCCCCTCGTGGTGAGTCGACCGTCGGCGACACCGCCTTCGCGTTACCTTGTGTTTGCTGGTATGTTGATTGAGTATTGGAATTTGTATAATTGGTTTTTAGCGTTTGATTTATGATTCGGCTAGCGAGCTCGTCTTGTAAAAGTAGTTCAATAAATGTACACGATGGTTGGATTGGTCCGAACGTGTCTACTGTCTCCCTTGCTCCGAGAGCGGCAATCTCATTACGAGACCCCACAAGTTATTTATTTATTCTATTTTTTATTATGTTAATTTTTTTTCGAGACAATACCTTCTGAACCTGCAGAAGGGACAGGGACTTAGCACCCTGTCGTCGAGACGACCGTATCCGTGCATTTTCCCGCTAAATAAAATTAATAGCAAATATAAGGGAGCTGCAAAAGTGCGGCATTCGTGCATATATTATCGGCGTCTGAAGTGGTTCTGCTTTATCCGTGCTGTGGTGCTATCAGGTATGAGATGCCCAAGAAGGACAGCCTCAAGTGCACTGTACCAGCGTGTGAGTGGCAGTGGCCCGCGACTCAAAGAGCGGTCGGCGCTCATCGCTCCCGCCAGTCAAAACAATATTTGGCACTCGAATTCATGTGGGCACTCACGAGCTCGAGGTAGTTAGCCGGTTTGAGTGCCGTGTAGCCCCACGGAGTGAGCCAGAGCTGCGAGTAGGAGTGGAAGGTGAGGAAAGCCATGATCTCGCGGCGCCTGGCGTAGACGAAGTTCGCGATCGCTTTGGTCTCCGGCTCCGAGAATGCCTTGTTCCCGGCGAAGACCTCCGAGCACGCTTTGCTGCTTGAGCCACCCGCTGCGCACAACGGTTGCTTGGTAAACCCCACGGGCAAGCGAAGAGTGGTTAGCTTTAGTCAAGACGTGGGTTTATGCCCCGCCCTGGCAACAGACACCCGACGGCGTTCGCCGATTATCCCTTCGATTGCCTTTCTGGACGGTGCTTGTCCAAACCCGCCTTAATGAAATAATTTTTATTGCCGCGAACAGAATTGTCAACTGTTACATGTATTCAATTTAAATGTCTGTTCAGTTAATTAAGACATGTTTAAAACTACACTCTAAGAAATAATCGAGTAAAAAAGGGTGTCTGTTTGCTATAGGAATGTGCCAGGAGCCGGGTTTTCAAGAGAGGAAACGTGAGCAAGCCAGATGGCGATTATTGTTGTGTAGCAGAAATACTCCCAAAATACTCGACTTTTTCTTAGAGTGTAACCAAGAGACCTGACAAAAAGTGGCACGCGTTGCCTGCCTGCTGACAAAGATCAACACCCCGGATGATACGTTGGCCTGGTAAAAGCAGGCAAGCAACACAGAAATATAAGGAACAATGTTTCATACTGTAATAAGCAGGATACACGTTCAATTAAGGACAAACCCAGACGACATAGATAATGCAAATGCTATTTACTATCATGCCGAAACGGAGGTAAATTTCGGACAAGATCCGCGAGAATACAAGTAACATATGGATTAGCACAATAAAGAAGGCAATATTTCAGTAACATTGTAAAAGTAGGCGAGGGAAAAATATTATCGCAGCTTCGCATTAGTGGTGCCAAGCCTGAAGGAAGAGCGGAGCTGGGGACCCTTCCTTGTTTCTTTTTAGTTTTTTCTTTCGTTCTTCTCTTTCTCTCTGTTTCTTGTGTCGGTTCTTTGTATACCTGTTGCTTTCTATTTCTTTCTTTCTTTCTTTCTTTCTTTCTTTCTTTCTTTCTTTCTTTCTTTCTTTCTTTCTTTCTTTCTTTCTTTCTTTCTTTCTTTCTTTCTTTCTTTCTTTCTTTCTTTCTTTCTTTCTTTCTTTCTTTCTTTCTATGTCTTTCTCTGTTTTTATCTTCCTATATCTTTCTCTCTCTTTGTTTCTCTTTATTTCTCTCTTTCTATCTTTTTTATGTCTCTATTCCCTTTATTTCTCTCTATTTTTCACTTCGTTCTATCGCTTCCTTTCTCTCACTCTCTCTTTTTCTTTCTGTATTTTCTCTTTCTTTTTATCTTTTTTTTCTCTCTCTCTCTTTCACGTGTTTCACCTCGCCGAACAGTGTTTTCGTTTAACGCTCGCACCTGCTGTACTCGGTAGTGGGGCATACCCACCTGTGGTCTTCTGCGGAACACCAAAGATTTTACGGCCGGCTTAAACAGCTCCGCTGTCAATACATGCATATACATTTGTGTTACACGCAATAAATTATACGCAGATAAATTATCGCCCTCACACCACTCCTTCTGGCCCTCAATTCCCTTTCCCGCCCTCTTGTTATAGACCTATTCCATGTTTGTAAATAGGGGTAGGCGCCGTCGACATACTGAGGTGCTTGCAGCGACGTCGCGGCGCCTAGGCTCCGCCCAGCACAAAGCTCGCCACCACCCTCTATGATCACGTGACAACTGGCACAGCAGCTGCAAAGCTGCCTCCGAGCACAGCGAGTCGGGGGAGCCTACCGCGCGAACGCGCGGGAGGCTCCCCGACGCGCTGTTTTGCCAAGCTTATGCTCGCACAATAAGCTCGCCACGAGCAATAATATGCTATACCGTTTGAAAACTCGTCAGCCAATTGAATTGAATTGAATTTTCGGGATAGTTGGTTCGTACTTGCAGTAAAACAGCGTCTGCGAACACAGGGGACTACTAGGCGAAGAGGAACGACACGTTCACAGCGCACGCTAAAAAAAAAAAACAAGAAAAAAAATTGGTGCAGCTATGCACTAGTGGTGAGAAGACTGAGGAAGCATGCGGAGCTGCAGGCGCTGCATTCCTCCTTCCCTCACTTTCCCTTTCCCACCCCTTCCTATACTTACTCTCTCTCTCTTTTCTATATCTTTTTTGGGTTTTTTTTTTCTATCTCTTTTTCTCTCTGTCTATTTCTTTCCCTGTCTTTCTGTCTTTTTTCTCTCTGTGCCTTCACTTTTCTCTCTCTTTCTTTTTTATCTCTCGCTCTCTGTACTCGTTTTCTCGCCTTCTCTCTTTTTCTCTCATTCTTCCCTTTCTTTCTCTCTATTTCTCTCTCACTCTCTCTGTATGCGTTCTCTCGGCATCACAGTTATTGCATCCCACGCCGGACAAATCGGCGCACGTGTACTGCGAGCGGAGCAGAAGACGAAGAGAGCGCGAGCCGGTTCATGATGATGCTATAGGTTTCTTGTATCGCCACACGGCGTCACGAAAAGCTTACATCTCTTCGCCGTAAAACTGAAAGTTCATTTAATAGTTACGGAAAATAAGTACGGAGTAATTATTCTGCACAACTATTGAATACATTTTCAGTCATTAGTGCGCCCAGTGTACGTGCCGTTCCTCTTCGTCTGGTCCCCTGTGTTCGCTGGCACTGTTTTACTGCACGTTTGGAAACGTCAAAGTAATTTAACGAGTGTCTCGTGAGAGCATGCGCTTTTGCCTGTGCTCTACTTAGCGTTGCGTAAGGGCACAGTGACTTCTTTTTTGTTTACGCATATGCGCTGCGTGACACCGTCCACGCATAACTCAAACTTCTGTTCTCTGCGCTCTTGGACTTCACTCTTGTTTCTTTCTCTTTTTTTTTTTCTTTTTTACTTTCACCTCCCAAGTTAAGTGTCTTTAGTGTCCCAACGGCCACGGTGGTCTATTGTGGTGCTTGACTGCTGACCCGCAGGTCGCGGTATCGAATACCGGCCGCGTCGGCCACATTTTCGATGGAGGCGAAAACGCTAGAGGCCCGTGTGCTTAGATTTGGGTGCACGTTAAAGAACTCCAGCTGGTCTGAATTTCCGGAGCCCTCCACTACGGCGTCTCTCGTAATCACATTGTGGTTTTAGGACGTAAAACCCCAACAATTAGTATTATTTAGTGCCTCACCTTACCCCGCATATAAAAAAAAAATATCAGCGTGCGATAAGTCATCCAGACATCGCTAAACGCGAGAGGAAGCCACCCCTCGGTATCATCTCAGTATGCGGGATAAGCTAAATACATGTGTGCGCGCGCCTCCTGCTCTATCGACACGCCCTATACCTTGATAATCTCATTCCTTTTTAAGTAACACCGCCAAATTCTTTATAACGCTTTAGGAATTTAAGAATTGCGGCGCAATTACGTTTGGAAGATAACACGACGGTACCTCGGTAAGCAGTCGCGGCGATGTACTGATAATCTTCGCGCGTGATGCGCAGTCAAGCCCATGCTTCCTGTCAGTTGCGCACTCGTACCGCCATAAGCGTCGCGTTTCAGTTTGCACGGTCAGGACATAACGATCTTAGGGAGAGTGCTACGACAACATCAGCTGCTAACGAAACACGCACGTTGCTGCACGAATATGTGGAAGAGTTGTCATTCTTTGCGCAAGCCGTCAAGAGGAAAGTCTCCGGATACACGGTGAAGCATGGCTTCGAGCGCTCTATGTAATGAACATTAGGCCGAATGGAGACGTGTGATGGTCTGTCCATGGTTTCTTGCGCTGGAAGTACGCTTTGCCTTCGTATACTCACAGCTCCATTTGAAGCCGAAGTTTCTGTTCGGGTCGGCACCACGACAGATGAAGCTGGCAGTCGTGGACCTTGTCTTCCGCCACAGCCGGTTCTGCAAAGCAGCCGGTGCCATTGATATACCCCGAGTCGCTCATCGACGAGCGAAGCGCTCATGACTCACGAGGATGTGCGTGTACTCGTAGCCGTCCGGGTTGGCCACCGGTAGACCGTACACGTCGAAGGTGTCCAGAATCTTGGTCGTCTCATTGTCATTGCTGTAGCCGCTCACCAGCTGGGTACCAGAGGAAAAACGACACGGTCTCAGAAGTTCGCGTCGTTGCAGATAAGCGTCACCGATGGACCACATGTAATCGATTGGCCTGGGGGGCCGAGTGGTGCATTACGGCATGACCACGCCCATATTTTGGGGGCATCACTGTCGCCGCTGTTTAAAATGTGCAACCGAGCGATGCGAACCGGTCCCCCCCAGGTTTTCCCTGACCAAGTAGTGAATCCAACACGTCCGTTGTCGCCTCCTTGCCTCGCTTGGGCTTGGATGAGGGACCGGTTCGAATTGTTCATCTTGAAGGCTTTTTTGCGCGTTTTATTAGCTCTTATGCAGGGGCAAACCATCGCCATCTGCTGGTATTCTCGTGCTTGTGCAGGCTGCTCTTCTTGCAAGATTTCGCTTCACAGAGCAGAGCCTGGCGCTGGTCGGAGTCGATGTGCAATGCGCGCCACAATCAAAAAGTCTTACAAGTTGTGTGCGAAGCTCAAAGCCAAAGTCGGCCAATAGGCAAGAGTTGACGATGGCCGGACGTATTGCCACCCATAGTCAGGGAAAATCTCGGGTTTTGTCGCTTATCTGCCGAAGCTCATGCGATGTATAGAGAAGCGAGTTGGGCTAGTTGGTGCGTAACTGCGGACATAAATAATTAGCGCCTAAACAACGGACAAGGTGAAGATAACAGACAGGACGGAGATAATTAGTTATCTCTTGCGATGAGAGCACTCCAACGAGAGAAAGCAAAAGACATCTCCCCTCCTTCTCCGTTACCCACATGCACCCCCCCCCCCCCCCCCACTTTATTTATTTATTTTTTTTTGCATTTTCTGTTATTCATGCAAAGAGCTAGGTCATGTGCACAGAGATCGGTAATCGCTGACATCGTGAACCAGTAATACATCGTTAGACGGTGGCCGCTCCGTCATAGCACAACGAAATCGGCAGCAGCAGTACTATTCTCTCAAGAAATTTTTTTTATTTGTTTATAAACAGATAAAAAGGTGCACGTAGCCGTTTCGCATAATGTGAAACGGCTACATGAATTGCGAGACGGCTGCATTCTTAATTTTTTTTATGAATACATTGCGCTCATGCAATGTTTACGTGCGCCACACATGCATTCGAGAAAATCGCCGAACACTTGGTTGACATATAGTTAACATTTGGCTTTATTGTTAGTTAACTGTGCTACTCATAGGCGTGCGCAGGGTTCCCCTTCAGGGAGGGGGGGAGGCGAAGGTTCGTCGCAGCGCCCCCCCCTCCCTATTATGTCAATGTATGGCGCTGACTTTACGACCCCCCCCCCCCCCTCCGCTCGAGTCGCAGCGCCCCCCTCCCTATTATGTTTGCGCCCCCCTCCCTCCCTCCCCTCCCCCCCCCACCCCTTGTACGCACGCCTACGGTGTTGGTTTACAGAACTACGCCCTCAGACTCAGAGTGTCCGTGGGTGGCGCAAGCAGGCATACGTCGTTGGGCCGCGTGCCTTTTGACACGTCATATTGTAAACCGTGGAAATTCGGCGACATTGTTCCTTTCTTATACCAACACTGTTTGTCGAATTAGTTTCCCTCATTGAAGACAAACATCACTTGGCGAATGAAGCCAACGCAAAGAAGGCACTCGATACCTTTGAAGGTTGTAACTTCCTGAGAGCATAGAATAGTCAACAACTGGTGCATATACGAACCTCTTCAAGAATGTACATGACTGTCGCGGGGGAAATCCACTCTCTGGCGTGCATGCCACCATCCAGCCACACTGCCCTTTTGGCCCGTCCTGACGACAGCTGCGCAAGTAAGCGATGAAAGTATCATGGGGGGAATATACACAAAGCTTCACATCGCGCAATGCAAAAAAAAAAGAATAAAAATAAATAAATAAATAAATAAATAAATAAGAAAAATAAAAATAAAATAAATAAAAAAGACATTTTTATATTTTTATAAAGGCCGAGGTTTCTAGCTGCAGCTGGATCTCTTTGGGACGCAAAATGTAAATGATAGTGAATTTGATGTCATTTGCCTCCACTAAAAGACGTACGTGGTGTTGTTGTGGGCACTTATAGAAACACTGATTGTAGACGGGTCAGTTGGTACACATATCTGAGCTTGAAACAGCGTATAAAAATGAAACAACGGAATGAGAGCACAAAGACACATTGTTTTGCAGAAACATTTTCCATACAAATGTTTCCGTACGCTAAAAGTTTACTCATATTACGAGTGTGTACGTGATCGAGGTATCGATACACGCGCTCGCTCGCACACACGTGGACACACGGAGACGAATACATGCGGACACGTCACTCATGTGTGCGTGCGTGTCACTCTTATTAGGTTAACTGAACGTGTTTTCTAAGGATCGTACGGAGCACATACGGCCAACTGATCTTAAGTAGATTCCTACCAGAGGTGGGCATTGCTCTCACGACAAATAACAATGTTGAATAAGCTAACTGGTATTCTCTGTAATTAACATTCAATTTCCTTTGTAGCACACATGTACTTGCAAATTTGACGGAAGTTTAGTGGTAGCCATGCCAGCTTGCCCGAAATATATAAGTACAGCAACACTTTCGAAACATCCGCGCTCAAATTCTGCAAAAAAAATTTGCAGCTCTACACTGTAAAAAAAAATCTCGTGAGAAAAACAGAAAATGCATGGCAAATTTAGTGACATAACAGTTCTGTTTTTGTCTGTTTTCTGTATTCCATTTCGCAGTAATTTTGCGGAAATTGTCTGTTATTGCTTTTTTTTGTTTTTCTACAGAGATTTTTCGTTTCTGATTTCTTCCTGGAAAACAGGCTTTTTGTATTTGCACACATTTTTTTCTGTTATTCGAGAGAAATTTTCTCTTCCTAGTACCGAGTTCAAATAACAAAGTAGTGCACGCTTTGTTCTCAATGGCTTCCAGAATCCACAATGCTTTGCGGCATTCCCTGTAACTTTATTGTAATAGGCACCGCACCTTTCATTTCCTTCTTCGCGTTCGTTACCCTCACAGAACCTCTTAACAGAAGGCACATGCCGCGACCGCCGACATGCATCTGGTGTTTGTCGACTCTGGCATTAATTTTTCTCAAAGTCTGAATTTTACTAATTTGCAAGATGGTCAGTGTCGGCTTCACGCTTGGCTCTAGAGAAGGCTTTTATTATACCAAGTGTAACACGTTTGCAGCGGATGAAGCACGATAGCATAATTTTAGGCATATTCATGTGATGTCCAACGTCTTGAGAGCTCTAACATAACTTTTCTGTGAAAAAGCAGGTAAAGCCTAACAATGTTTGGTATTTATTACGAAGTGGCTGTGATATTTACAGAAATTATTTGTTTACAGGCTTGAACAGACAAATTACATCATTTCAAAAACAGACTATCCATTTTTGCCGAATCGAAGAAATTTCATGTAGGTAAAACAGAAATTACTTGTAAATTTTATGTTATTTAACACACATTTTTTACAGTGTAGAGCGGCACGTTTGAAAAATAAAAAAAAAATTAAAACAGTATATTAATTGGAAGGCCTATGTACTTCGTACGTAGCACATTTTCGGTGCACGTATCTGGAAATTGATTCTCAGGACTTCTGTGCAGACAGGGTAAACTTGGCCATACACTGCTAGGCTTTAATTTCGCATTAGGGTCATCTACGCTAATCTTGATAGTTAAGCTCTCATTATTGTATGGATCTTTTAAATTAGCTATTTGTACGCTGCAATTTCTCGCGCAGGTAAATATCGGCCTCTTCGAGAAATCCTCGCGAAAAGGCGGAGCAGCTGTATACTTGTTGCAGGCGTACGTTACGAAAAATATATTCGAACTTACACATGTATTACTTGGGGTTTATCTTCGAATCATCCAGTGTTTAACTTGTTTATTCATAGTGTGTGACGGGCAAGCAGTGAAAATATGCGCAGTTTATTTTTTGGACTTATATTTCCAAAGTATTTTATCGCTCCACACGGGAAATGTATTAACTATACTGCTCAACGCTGATGCACTAGACGTCCAACAGACTCACCTTGACAAGCTTGAGGTCGCGGTTCTCAAATGACTTTCCTATGCTCATGACGTTTACCAAGGACTTTCTTCGCAGGCTAAATGTTTGCAAGTGGTTGTGGATCTTGCAGGAGGATATAAAAAAAGAAAGAAAAAAAAAGCGAAATTAGCTACAAACCTCGTCTACGTCCACTTAATTTCAAACCTAAAAACACATGCGCAAAGCGTAAGAATGCAGGTGACGTTTGCCGCAACGGTTAAAGGCAACAAACAAACGTTTGTAATATCACAGCAGAGCTTTGTCATGCGACATACTACCCGCATAGTTAATATCATCCGCGAGTTCCACCAGCATTTACTAATATTAATTGCTAACATTAACACGTGACTAAAATTTACAGATATATGTTTGTCGAAAAAAAAAACAAATGCAGCAGAATCTGGGGCCGAATTTTGTAAGGCATGTTTTGCTCCCGTTTTATTTTTATTTTTTATCAGTCGTCTCGCTAAGTGGCCGATCCTGGCGATAGCGGGACGTGGTTTCATGCGATCCAATGCGAACGTGTGCCATGAGCGGAGGTCGCCCAGCTACTCCTAAAGACTACACGATGTTCTTCTCGAGCAATCACGGAGAAAATAAAATTTACAGTCCGTTTAGCTGACTCTGAGAGCACCGGCGAAAGCCTTGCTATTTCACATTTTGTTCACTGTAATTCACTTTTAATATACGTTTAATTCACCTTTGATTCTTCTTTTGCGCAAATTATCATTTCTATTCTTTTGGCATGCATACTACCGGCGAAAAGACAAACTTATTCTCGGGCTAGTCTGTTCACACTCGTAACAATACTTACCCGTTAACAATAATGGTCTGTTCGTACTCATTAATGGTACCTCACAGTGGCGTAGCCAGGGGGTGGCACACCGGGCACGTGCCCCCCCCGAAATTTTTTTTCGCCATGGCATACATAGCAAGAAATGGCCATTTCAAGGAGGTGCCCTCCCCGAAATCAAGGGGTGCCCCCCCCCCCCCCCGAAAAAAATTTCTGGCTACGCCCCTGGTACCTCACCCTAATTTAGCGCGTGAGTACTGTTTTATTATATGACGCGACTTTGTGTGAGCATATTTGAGCATGTTTTCCTTCGCAGCATTTTTCCATTATTGACCTCCGAGTTTTGTTGTTTGGTGAATGACTGTGGGTGCACTTACCCTTCTTCTCCCATAAGGGTCTCCCGTGAGGGTTTTCTTTCGTGTAGGCGGTCAAGTGAAAAAAGAAAATAAATTGAGCTATCTGCGCTTGTAAACTCACCGTTTATAGACACCGGTCTGTTTATTTTCTTGCAGTGCCTCATTCGCAACTCTTCCCGGTCCACCTAAGTCCACCCTTGCTTTTAGATTAAGCTCTGCGGTACTTTTTTTTTCTTTCGTCGTCTCTACATGTGTCCTTCGTCCTGCTTCGAGCTACACCACCTTAACAAAAAGTGAAACGCCAGGCCAAATCACTGCTCTGTTTTTTTTTTTTGCAGTACCGTTTGCCTTTAAGATTTTAAACGCAACACTGAGATGCCATATACAAATGCAGGAATTTGTAACTCCTTTCCCCCGCGCTTGTATGCTTAATTAACTGCGCTTTTCTTGTCTTTCGCGTTGATCACGTTGTCCGCATTTTTCTACGCCATCCTTCCCCTTTTTAATCTGTACTTTTCAACCCTCGGCATTTCGTGTCCATGTAATGTGACCGTCTAATATCACACTGTAGGCGTTTAAGGTCTGGCCGTTGTTTCTTTCCAACCGAAATCCTACGACGTACCTCGCCCTATTCTACGAGAACATCTTCCAGAGATTAATGAATATTTTCCTGCTATCCGCAAAGCAAGCACCAAATTTCGAAGAGGTTGCTCCACTTATACACCGTCTCCTTTACACGAGAGAGTGTAACCCGGCTAC